>CAKNYM010047723.1:4121-36128 GCA_932195095.1 Andricus curvator
CTAATTTTGTACCTACAACATCATCGCAAATGATTTCAAACATCGTACTAAAATAACTTATAACATCCTCATCTCATCAGTCACTTGACTTACTCCGTGGCTATGACGAAAAACCGGGTTCATCCGAGAACAAGTTTGAAAAAAAAATGATAATGATAATGATAATAATGATGATGAGGAGGATGATGATGATGATGCTGAAAGTGACCTTTCCTCTGAATATGAAATAGAAGAAAAAACAAAAGCCGAAATGTTAGATCCAAATAAACTTGTAGATAGTTTTCGCTTTCTTTTACAAGCTCTATTAGCTGGAAACACCAATAATGTACATGAAATTATTTCAATTGTTAATGAATTGCGGGAGATTGGTATTCTTGAATAATATTTTTTTAGCAACTAGTAAAATGTAATTAAATTAACATTCGCCATTGCTAATTGAACATTTCCTGTAGTTAACATTTTTAAGTTTTTTTACTATTCGATATTATATAGTTAAAAGTTTGTCATAAGGACAACCGCAGGATTTCGCCGGGAGCGGGTGCTAATCTGAAAAATTGCACCCGCTCCCAGCGAAATCGCGGTAAAATTTCAGCTGTAACCACGTCTCACGACCGTGAGATAGGTGGTTACAGTCTGCGACGAACTCAATACGATGGTCCGGCAAAAGTCTCGTGCACCCTGAGGACACGGAGCGACCCAAGGACGACCGCCTTCTGCATTTTCCCCGCAAGTGTCTCAGCATTTTTTTGACACGCAGGGATGCTTTTCAGGCTATTAACCAGTAAAACCTTGGCACTTCCAAGAGCGCCGATGATCAAGACGATTAGCTTAACAGAATATTCCGGGTATAACCGTCGCAACTCCCTTATAAGGTCTTTATACCTCTCTTTCTTTTCTTTCTCCTTGGCTGTGACGTTTTTGTCAGCTGGTGCCGAAAATTCGATAACGAACATGGTTCGTTTCTCGAAGTCAAGGAGAACTATGTCAGGCCTCGAGTGCGCAACAGAAACAATTGTCGAGAATATGAAGTTCCAGTATATGCGGCACTTCTCATTTTCGACAATTGACTCTATTTCTCTAGGAGCGTTTAGCGGAGAGGTATTTGGGCTAATGCCATAAGAGTGACAGAGATGGTAATAAAGCACTCTTAGTGCCGCATTGTGCCTTTGGATGTAGGTCGTTCCCGCATGAGTTGGACAACTAGATAGTATGTGTCCTAGATGCTCGGGGTGTGCATGACACGCTCTGCAACTATCATCGGGAATGTCTTGGCTCAAAATGTGGCGACGGTATGCTAGAGTGGAAATGACACCGTCTTGACATGCCAAAATGAAGCCCTCCGTGCCCGACTTCAATCCGGGTGATCTAAGGAAAGCAAACGTTAGCTCATACGACATCGACTGATCTTCCACATTTCTGTGGAAGATGCCGTGCATCCTCTTGTCGAGGAGCTGTTCGTGGAAGTCTTTCTCCTATGCTTTCTTAATCCGGGCCTTCAGGAGTGAGTATTCAAGATGGATAAGATTTGATGCATTTTGCTCACCCCTAGTATTGAAGTCAAGGCCGAGTGTTTCAGCAGCCTCCTCCGCTGCTTTGTACAGAAACGCCCCTTTTCCCACTTCTTCGTGTTTCCTGACCATTTTAAGAAGAGGGTCTTGTCCATTTGCAACTATATGTGCTGTACCCAGAATGAGTCTGTTGTGAAGAGATTCAAGATTCAGTATTCCGCGACCACCTAGGCGGCGTGAGATGTAAAGTCGCGGAACAGAAGACTTAAGGTGCATGCTCTTGTTCATGTGCAAAACCTTTCGCGTCCCGATATCAAGGGATCTGAGCTCGTCTTTCGTCCATGGAACCACTCCAAATGAATAGAGTACTACCGGGACGGCAAGCATGTTCGTTGCAGATACTTTGTTTCTCGCCGACAGTTCGGAAGACCAAATCTGCCGGATGAGACGTTTGTATCTGCATCGGAGAGTATCCTTTATAGATGTCGCGTCCTGAATGCGGCTCTGTGGCACGCCCAGGTATGTATAGGTCTCTCCAGCGCAAAGGTGTCGTATAGCGCTTCTGTCAACGAGCTCAGGATCTTCGGGGATGCCATTAAGTTTTCCTTTCTTCAAATTAACCTTGGCGCATTTCTCTAACCCGAATTCCATTCCAATCTCTTGAGTGTACTCTTTGACAATTTTCAGAGCTAGATGTAGTTTCTCTTGATTCCTAGCATAGATCTTAAGATCGTCCATGTAAAATACATGAGTGACCTTATGCTTTCGGTTTCCAGGTTTTCCGCAGAGATACCCTTCGGAATGGCGAAGTGCGAGAGATAGTGGCAATAATGTGAGGCAAAAGAGGAGAGGGCTCATGGTGTCGCCCTGAAATACACCTCTCTGAAAGGTGATACTGTTAGTGATCACACGATGTTTTCCAGATGAGATAGTAAATCTGGTTTTCCAAAGCGGCATTAATGTCTCTATGCACCTCACGATGTGTGGATGAACCTTTAGGCTTTCCAACAGACAGATGATAAGTCTATGGGAGGTTGAATCGAAAGCTTTCCGGTAATCAATCCAGGCCATCGATAGAAATCGCTGATAGTATGCTGCGTCTTTACAGACACATCTATCGATGAGCAAGTTCTCCCGACATCCCGCTACGCCTTTCTTTGAGCCACGTTGTTCATACATCTCTCGCCATACAGGTCCAATTGTCCGAACAATCCTATCATTTAGGATAGCTGTGAAGATCTTATACAGTGTGTTCAGACAAGTTATTGGCCTGTAATTCTTAGGGTCAGCTAAGTTGCCCGTCTTCGGCAGGAGCACTGTGCGCCCTTCCACCAACCACCCCGGAATAGGCTCTTCCGACTTTAGATATGAGGTAAAAATTCGGGCCAGATGCTGGTGGGTTGAAGGAAACTTCTTCCACCAGAAGGTCTTGATGCCATCTGGTCCCGGAGCGGAATAGTTCTTCATGCCTCTTAATACGTTTTTCACCTCCTCGGTAGTGATAGGTGGGCATTCCTCCTCAGCTGTGATGAGGGCATTGCACAGCTCCTTGAAGCTGTTTATGTTCTTTGAGCCTTCTTTAAGTGGATGTTGGACTTCGTAGACTTCTCTCCAAAATGCTTCGACCTCCTCTGGTTTGGGCGGATGGTCGACAGTAACTGGAGGGTCTTGGAAGAGTCGAGATGGGTCAGACGAAAACTGTTAATTTTCTCTGACCCACCTCTCTCTCCGCTCTAGACTTCTCCTAGCGTCAGATAGTACTCGTATTCTGTCAACAATATGCTGCCTGATGGTCAGTAGCTTTGACTTGTTGATTGTGTGATGACGGATCCGCAGTTCGCGCGTGAACTGTCGAACCTTGGCAGTGAAAGTCCTGCCAGATGTTATGTAGTCAATCACACACTGAATGCGGGACGCGTACTGTCTTGCCCAGCCTATCTTTGTGCTAAGTTGATGCATTCGTCTTTTGGTCTTATGATCAACCGTTGGTTTTGTTTTACGGTTTGCATCTGCCAAAGTTCTCGCTGCATTGTACACACTACAATTGATAGTCCAGAGGTCGGATTCTTCGGAAAAGTCTCCACGAAGCTCATCATCCAGTTCATTCAGATCTTTGGGCTTGGGAGAAACCTGAATGTTAATGTTTCTCCGGGTCTTGAAGCATCGTTCTCCCTCTATTGCATGCCTGTTCGAGGCTGGTCTCAGTGTCGCCTCTCTTTCTCTGTTGCCGGCTTGTTCTGGCTGCGGTTGTGTAGGCGCTCCGCTTATATAACCCCTTTTCCGGAGGTCCTCGGCACGGTTTCGCAACCGTTTTTGCGAAAAGTCCGAGAGCTCTGGGTGTTTCTCGCACCACAGAGCATGCAGTCGCGCCATGTAACCTTTTCGTTCAGGGGCTATACTGGTATCATAGCACTCCAGCAGGTCGTCCCTGAGTCGATCCGTCCACTCAAAAGTAACGAGACTTCGCCGGTCAATCGCATTGACTCCGTCTTGATTGGCTCCCCCAACTCTAGGGTAGTCGGCATTGTTGTCCGACCCATTGTCGGGAGCCCTGCGCGTTCGATTGTTTTGAACCGCACTTCCTACAACTATGTTTGGTGTTGTCATTGTTGTTCCCACGAGCAGCTAGGGAAAAGGGTTAGTCCATCCTTGTAGAGCCCCGCGTGCAAGGATAAGGCTGATACTCTGAGAGGTCGCCCGGTATCCCAGAGTCACCGTTTGAGACACCACACCCAGGTGCCATTCAGCTTTCGGCACGGTTGTTACGCCTCCGCTTGGGGGTTATTCCTTCGGGACCATCCCTGGACAATTGTCCGCGACTGCTTATTAATTATTGTAACCATATTCAGCAGAAACCCTTGGTACAGGGACCCTCTATCCGCAACCCGAGGACGCGTCCGGTGGCTTTGTCATAGGCCCTTCGGTTCGAATCCCAAGGAATTAAAACCGAATACCGAATATATATATATATATATATATATATATATATATATATATATATATATTTACGTTCTATTATTATAATGAAATAGGTTGAATAAATGAATCTAATTTGAAATTTATGTGTGTGTTTTTCTTTATTATCTCACCTGAATTCATTGTAGTTTTTAGGAAACCAGCTTATAAAACATCTATAACAGAAGATTAGTGCATATATAATCATTGAATCTAATATATTCACTCCCTACTTGTCTTAACTATATCATTATCATACCCACCTCCTCCTCTGCCCTCCTCCTCAATTCCGTCCCCATCTTCCACGCTTCAATAGTTTATTCAATTGTGGGTAATTTAAGATTCAACAGGAGAAATGTGGTTACAACTATAATAAAAGCAGCGTACCCGATAGTAGTGCACTCTATCATAATCTTTATTAACCCAAGACCCCTTGTTAATGAAACTAAGTTTTCGTTTACTAAGTTGACATAGATGAATCAACAGTATGTTCATGATTCTGTTAACCTGAAATCCTTATCTGTTTGAATGAATTTATTTAACCAGAATTAAATGTTGGTTCTAAGAAAATAATAATTTACATTATTTTTTATATAAAAGCAGATTTTAATATCATTGATTTTTATATAAAGTCCATATTATATGTGGATGGTGATTTATCCAGCTCAGCGCAGAGGGCAGCACTGAGAGTGGCGATACATCTAGTATGCAGGAACAAGGCATTACCTACAGTTTCCTTAGTTTTTCGTTATTTGGAAGGCGATGTGCTCCTTTATTTTTCAAGAAGAAAGTGTAGGAAGCTCAACACAGCTTTTAAATCCTCTAACAGATGATTTAGAGCATGTCATCATTGAATCTAATATTTTCAGTACCTACTTAACTTAACTGTAATATTTATCGTATCCTCCTCCTCCTCCTCCTCCTCCTCCTCCTCCTCCTCCTCCTCCTCCTCCTCATCCTCCTCATTCTCCTCACCCTCTATTATTTATCGTATCCTCCTCATCCACCTCATCTTCTATTCTTTCTCGTTCTTCCACATACATTTTAATAGTTTATTTAACTTGATTTAGGATAAATCAAGATTCAACAGGGAAAACGTGATTACAACTACAAGAAAAAGCAGCGTATCCGATAGTGGCGCACTCTATGATAATCTTCGCTAACCCAGGTTCCCGTTTTAGTGAAACAAAGTTTCGTCTACTAAGTTATTGGAACAGTTGAATCAACTGTATAACCATTATTCTGTTAACCAGAAATCCTTGTCCCTTTAAATGGATTTATTTAACTACAATTTAAAAAAATGTTGGTTCTAAGAAAAGAACAAGATTTGCAGCTGTTATATATAATAGCACATTTTAATATACGTAATCAATACTTCAATCAGCATTTTTAGTATTATTTAATTAAATTTCTATATCTCTAAATGTTGGTTTAAGAGTTCCAGAAAGTAGATGATCATGTTATCACTAGATGATTGTATCATTTTTTCAATGTTTGATTCACAGTATTCTTGTATCAGATTTTAATATTGCTGAATTCATTTTATCATTCGTGATACGTCATTTCAATGTTTCAAATGAGTAAATTGAATCTTTTCAGAAGATTACTCTATTATGCGAAATATGATTTCAACGTTTCTTACAGTCCATTATAATATGTATGAAGCTGATTTTATTTTATAAATTCTAACAAGAGCTTTCGAGTTATATGTTCTTCATCTCAGAGTAGTTGAATCAATATTATTAAAAATTATTACAGGGCTATCAGGTATTAATTGCTAATAGTTTATTTGATATCTGAGCTACATTGATATAAAATTCTGAATCTCTCACTGTGATCCACTGGATGTAACAAGATCTCTTAAGAAACTGTTGGTATTTTTCAAGATTCGTGTAAAATTTGTAAATGGTTTAATTCATTTGCATAGGCATGCTGTGAGATTTATAACTGTTTTTGAGTCGCTTAATCGCAAAGCCTTATGAAATCTTGAAAATGTTACAAAATTATTATTTTTTTAATTAAAATTTTTTGAATACATAACTCTCTCTCTCTCTCTCTCTAGCTTACACACATGCTTCATACCTTGCTGTCACTCTATTCTGAGTTGATTTTTTAGAATATAAAAATTAATTTAGTCTATAGCTTATAAGTCAATTACATCACATGGTTCTCTCTTTTGCACATGCTTCATGCCTTACTATCATTTTCTTATGAGTTGAAACTTCATTTTTTCTAAATTAAAAACTCTAACATTATTCCATTATTATAAAAATTAATGTCTCAGGCTTAAGATGCTTACATCCCAATATGTCGAAGGCATTTTTGGTTAGAGTTGGATCTTTTATTTTATTTTTTTATTTGTTTGAATAGTTTGCACGGGGCTATCCCGGTATATATTATCAGTCACGGACGCATTATTATAATGCAATCAAGTGATCTGATAAGAGCGTGTGCCTTGACTTATTGGGCAAAGCCTGGTTTTTACCCCATCATTCACGGACTGGGTTGCAGTCAAGTGCATGATGCCCCGACCTACAGCTTAAGGTGGGATACGAACCACCAGTTCCATTATTATTATTATTATTTATTGAAAATAACTAAAAAATTCTTAACAAGAGTTTTATTTCACGACTGACTTTTATGTACTTAGGATTAAATATATGTATATTTCCGACACTTGAATACAGCTATAAGAACTTTATCACTCTTATGTATGTTTTTCTTTCTTTTTAATCTACTTATAAAAAATTCAAGCAATTAATTCTCCTATTAAAATGCAGTTTTCATATTTCGTGAATTGTCTGCATAAGTTTCAGTGATAATCCACTGAATTTTCTAGAAAGGTAAGTTTTTCATTCATGTGAAATGATAGATGTTATTTTCATTGGCAACTTCTTCTTCACTCATATTATTAACATTCATCTTTTGTTTTCTTCATTATAAGAAGATGTTTCGTAGAACTTTTTGAAACTGCTTCTTTATTTAAACCATTGAGATGATCTAATAAATGTTAGTTTGGAGAGAAAAACTTCGTTTCTGTTGTAATGTAATCAACATTCTTATATTATTCACCTAACTCCTCCAAGTTGACATAACAGCTCTCGTTTCAGAACTTATTTTGATGCTTCTTTGTCTTGGCTGGATTCATACTCTCCTATGGTATATTCATCATTTTTATTTGTACGTGTGATATAATAAAAGTAAAATATTTTTAAAATGAGCTCCTTCTCCTTTTTTCTTTCGTGAAAAGCAATATATACGTATTACCATCGCTGCTATTAATCTTCCTTTCATATCCTCAACATTTTTTAAATATGAATGTTATTTTATTGATAAAATAATTTCCAACGAAGGCCATTATCGAACAAACCACCGTTCTTTTAATAATTATGCATTATTATTATTAAACTGCATGTAGAATATTTTAGAACTTTTTTTTTCTAGAAACGTGTAGAAAAGCTTCTCAGAAAAATTTGACACTTGCAATTGCGCAATATTATTATTTTGTAACATATGTGAAATAGACTTGATGCCGGTAAAGTAGAGATGCATCTTTCTCTTGTAAAAGTGACTCAGTAGCCCTCCTTTATTAGAGGTCTTGCATCTAAATACATATATTTGGCTCAGTAGCCCTCTTGTATCAATCTCGGTAAGGTAGAAATTCAGGATGACATCATCAAAATATTCTAGAATCTGAGCACGGACATGAACCACTTTAACTGTAGAATGTGTTCTAATAATATATCTGTCACTTTATCCTAAAGTTCAAGAAGTTTTCTAGACTGCAGAATGTTCTTCACGAGTTGAATGTGCACTAAATAAATAAAGGCAGGAATTTTTAGTTAAAAGTATTATCTATAAGGAGGCAATAAATCAAATTTATGTAGACAAAACAGGATGTCATACATAGCCCTTCATATCAAATTTCACCTGTACACCTGCATCTTTTGCATATTAAATGAATTTGGTTCTTATAATTGTGCAATATTATTATATGATGTCATCAGGATCCTCCGAGAATACATACATATCCAGAGTCCATCTTGTAAAAGTGACTCAAAAAGGAGATCCAGAGTTTGTCTTATAATGCGCATTCAGACTCCGTCTTACTTTTTGGGACAGAACCCAGCCTTACTCATCTACTAATACAGTAGCTTTAGTGGGTGATTGAAATTTTGATATATTTTATTATATTTATTTTTTATTTAGCTTTTTTATATTTTAAAACTTCAACATGTAATAGGCAAAACTGACCTTTCTAAATAAGAGACGCAAAAGGTATTGTATGGCATGAAGAAGCGTTATAATCGATACACCTAGAAATACGTAAACTTCGTTTCCCAAATTACACAGTATTATATGATGCAACATTGTTCTAGAAACTTCTGCATTATAATCGATTCACCTGGAAACACGTAAAATTCATTTCTCGAAATTGTGCAATATTGCATCATATGATGCAACAATGTTCTATACGTAGAAACACGTAAAATTCGTTTCGCGACATTGCGCAATATTGCATCATATGATGCAACAATGTTCTACATCTAGAAACACGTAAAATTCGTTTTCGTGATAATGCACACAATTGCATCATATGATGCAACAATGTTCTATACGTAGAAACACATAAAATTCGTTCCGTGTCATTGCACACTATTGCATCATATGATTCAACAATGTTATACATCTAGAAAGACGTAAAATTCGGTTTCGCGACATTGTGCAATATTGCAACCATGTTCTATACGTAGAAACACATAAAATTCATTTTCGTGACATTGCGCAATATTGCTTCATATGATGCAACAATGTTCTATATCTAGAAACACGTGAAATTCGTTTTCGTGATATTGCACAATATTGCAGCATATGATGCAACAATGTTTTATACGTAGAAACACGTAAAATTCGTTTCTCAATATTGAAAAATATTGCATCATGTGATACAACAATCTTCTAGAACGTTCTACACTATAATCGACACGTTTGGGGCATAATTTTTTTGCAACGCAAAATCCAGACTCCGTCTTACTTTTTGAGTTAGAAACGCGATAAATCTTCCTTCTTTTTCTTGCAATAACTATATTACGCAGTAGAAATTTCCAGGACAAAGCGAAATATAATCTTGAAAGTATTTACGCGACATTCTTGAGATAAGAAGTAACCTTGAAGCTGTATGAATCCAGAATTGCGCAATATTATTTTCTGACGACAGCTGCAGAATGTTCTCGATGTCGGTAAAGTAGGAATGCATTATGATGTCATCAGGACCCCCGAGAATGTTCTAGAAGCTTAGCACGGACATGAGCCACTTTCAAGAAAAATTTAGAACGGACACGAACCACTACAGCTAGAATCTTCTCGATGTCAGCAAGGTAGGAATCTTGAGTTAGAATGCAGCCTACTTATTTACTATGATGCAACAATCTTCTAGAACGTTCTACGCTATAATCGACGCGTTCGGAATATTATTTTTGCAACGTAAAATATGATGCGTCGTTACAATAACCTTGAAGCTGTTGACGAAAGAAATTTTTTCCAGAAATTGCGCAGTATAATTTTCATGATGCCATCAAGAATATTCTAGAATATTTTGTACATTAAATAAATGTTTTATCTATAAGGAAGCAATAAATCAGCCTTGTTTTTCTCGTAATAACCTTGAACGTGTATTTACGTGAATTCGGCTCTTACAATTCTTAAACTGCAGTAGCTATCGGATACAACCTGATCCGTGAGAATAAATCAAATTCATTAAGACGAAAACAGGATGTCACATCAAATTTCACATATATACGCCTGCATATTTACGCATTGAAAATGAATGTTTTATCTATGAGGAAGCAATAAATCATTCTTGTTTTTCTCGTAATAACCTTGAACCTGTTGACATCAATTCGGCTCTTACAATTACGCAATATTATTCTGTGACGTCATCACGAACTTCGAGAATGTTCTAGAAGCTCCAGGATCCTCCGAGAATGTCCTAGAAGCTTTGCAGAACGGTCTCAATGTCAGCCTCACACGGATACACACGGACACACCCAGGTATTCTCAAATGCTCACACGGATGCATACGGACACACACACACACACACACACACAGATGCTCACTAATACTAATTGGTCCAGAACGCTCCCTGTATATCTACTTATCACAAATCCTTCTCATTTTTTTCCTTCCTAACTCAAATTTCGAATTCCCAAATTGCCTCTCGTTTCCTTGTTCCGAATTTCGCCCAAGCATACTTGTGCTATTCTGCTCCCCTTTCACCCTTTTAGCTTCTCTTCAAACCTCCAGGCTCTCTTAATTTGTCTAGTTACAAAATTTCCCTTCCTAATTCTTCCCTTAACATGTATCCTGGACAACTCCAACTAACCGCCATTACCCATCTCAGAAAACTCTTATGCATGCTTTCCACTTTCCTATGTCCCTTACATCCCCAGACCTCCACTCCATAATACAACACCACCCAAACCAACGCATCAAACAGACAAACCCTCATCCTCCAATCGTCGTTAAATCTTCTCTTTTCTATACCCCATACTTGGCCCATTACTTTACTCGCACATGCGATTCTTTTCCTCACCTGCACTTCGTTTCCCCCTCCTGCCTCAAACCAAAAACCTAGGTAACAGAACTCCTTCACAATTCCCACTGTTTTTCTGTTCATATTCCAAACGTAATCTATTTTGGTCTTTCTTTTTCTGTGGCACGTCACCTTGTTCTTCTCCACGTTCACCGTCAAGTCTTTTGCTCGCACATACTCTTCGCAAATTTTCATCATTAGGTTTATCCCCTTCTCATCATCTGCTAACAGAACTACGTCGTCCGCGCATGCTAGAGAGTATAGTTTCCTATTACCCAAAACCGTTCCCCCTTTCACTTTCTCCTTTAACTTCTCCTCTAAGTCTGCCAGCAGCATATTGAAAAGTAGCGGACTCAACGGGCACCCTTGCCTGAGACCTCTACCTGTCCAGAATATCTCCCCTTTTTTCTTTCCTATCTTCACATTAATCCTGGTTTCTGTAAAAATTTCCTTTATCCTCGCCACCAACCGTTCCTCTATTCCCCTCTCTTTCATTTCCTGCTATGACACTTTTCTATTTACTGAGTCAAAAGCTGCTTTTAAATCTACAGACAATGCGACTAATTTCCCTGCCTTTCTCCCTACATTTTTGTTAACCAAGTAGTTGAGTACGTAAATGTTATATATAGTCCCCATCCCTTTTCTAAATCTCGTCTGATTATGTGGGATACTTTCTTTTTCTTCACTCTGACTCTGTAAACTTTTTCTTAGAATTTGGCATATATTTTATAGCCCACTGGCATGAGAGTAATCCCTTTGTACTCCTCTACCTTCTTGCCCTCCCCTTTCTTGACAAGCGTACCACCAGCCCTGTCATCCACTCCTCCGGCCACAATTTTCCTTTCCAGACCTTGTTGCAGATCTTCCACATCCCTTCCCTAACCCCTTCTCCTCCATACTTCATCGCTCCGTATTCCATGCCATCCTCTCCTGTAGCCCTGTTTCTTTTTAGTCTATCTATTGCCTCATCCACTTCTTCTCTTGTTATTTCGTTCCCTTCCTCCATTTCTCCATGGACTATCCTTCTATTTTCCCCTTTAATGCTATTTTGCTCTCCCCCTAACAAACCCTTGAAATAATCCGCCCACTCACCCATTTCTATTTCTTCATTCACGCCATTCCTTCCTTCTCTTTCCCTATTTATCATGTCCCAAATCCTACCTTCTTTGATCGCATTTTTTACTTCTTCCTTGTAGTTCACCTTTTCCTTTTCCTTTCCAGCATCCTCTCATGTTTTCTTTTTCTCCTGTTGTATCCCCCCTTCTTTATTTCCCATTTTCTCCATTTTTTCACATACTCTTTCATTCTGTCTTTACTCTCCGTGCATTCCTCGTCCCCCCAGACTCCCGCTCTTACGGACGCCAGCTTCAAGTGTAGATATGACCGGGAAGTGCTCGGACCCTATCTCATTCCCCACCCCCATACTCTCTATCATATTTCTCATTCTTTCTTCCGCCAGGATTTAGTCTATTACTGTTTCTCCCTTACCTATAAATGTGATCTCTCCTTCCTCATCTCCTTTCATATTGCCATTACATATAAACCACCCTGTTTCTCCTATAACGTCTAGTAACCTCCTCCCCTCCCGGTCTGTCCTGCTATGTCTGGAGCTCCTTATATAAGCCTCCTTTTCTTATCCCAAATCCCGCCCCCTTGTTCGCCAGTCCATGCATTCAAGTCACCTCCTATCAAAACCCACTGTTCCTTCTTTTCCTCCTTTCACCTCCTTATTACTCTCCAACCTTCCTCTTCCCCTCTTCTTCTATATACACGAACCACAGATATTTTAACTTTTCGAATTATAATCCTTCTTACCATTGTTCCATCCTTTTCCTCACTGTCCCCATCTTTTCTCTCTTTTACTGCCAATTCTTTTCTCACCCCTGAGACCATGCCGCTTATCCCTCTCCCTTCAACGTGTTTCTTTCTTGCTTCTTGCACCTTGCTTACATAACCTTTCAATAACATCTTGTTCATTCGCTTCCAGTCCTTCTCATTCGCCAAGGTTTCACTCATCATAACATCCCACTTTCCTAACTCCCTTAAAAATCCTGCATTCTTGTTCTTCAAGCCTGACACATTCCAGAAAGCTATTCTCACGTTATTCTCTTCCCTTCCCTGACCTATCTTCCTCACTTTTCTTCTGCCTAGCCGTTTTGAAACCCCTCTGTTTCATCTATAACCTCTTTTGCTTCTTCCTTTTTCCTACCTTTCTCAACTCCTTTTTCTTTTTTCCTCATTTCTCCTGATTCTTCGTCCCAGAACCATTCCTCCCCATTTATCCATAATCTGTCTCTCACTATCCATACCATACGCCCCTTTTTCCTCTCTACCCATGCCCTATGCTCTATTTGCCATCTCATTTTCCTCTCCCTCCATGTGAAATTCTCTTCGATTCTTTCCCTCCTTCCTTTCAATAATTTTTTGTTCTCCATAATTTTCTTTTTCTCCTCCTCACTCCTTACTTTTACTATAATCATTCCATCTTCTCCTTCCTTCGTCCTTCCTATTCTCCTAACTCGTTCTACCCTTACCTGAACTCCAATATCTCTCATAAGATTTTTGATTTCCGCTCCCCCTGTTTCACTCTCTACTGTCAATCCCTTAACTACTATGTTATTTTTTCTCTTCGCCGTTCCTTCCCCTTCCAATCTCCTTTCAATTTCACTTAGTCTGTTCTTCAATTTTTCGTTCTTGTTTTGCACGCTCTCATCACTCCCTTTTCCTATTTCACAACTTACTTTCACCCTTTACACCTTTGCCTTCACTCATATAATAATTAATTAAACTGCTCATAACATAAAAAAGATTAAATTATTATCATCAATTATCATCAATTATTATCAATATAAATAAATTATAATTTTCATTCAAACATTGAAATAATTTTTACTGCACATTTCTTTTGAAATTTTCTCCCCTTATTTCTGGAAATTTGATTCATTAGTAACTTTTTATACTAATTTCAGAGAAAATTAAAACATATTTATATATAATTTTAAAAATTGAATGCAGATACTCATTTCACAACATCAGAATGATTTGAAGAATTATGTAATTGAAATAGTGGTATTTTATATATAAATAAACTTTTATTATTCAAATTATATCCAAGAATCAAGCATATAACCTTCAAGTGAATAATCAATTTATGTTACTTATTCATCGTTTCTAAAAATTTTATTTATTAATAACCTTTCAAACCATTTAAAAAAAAAAAATATATATGTACATATAATTTTGAAAATTGAATTCAGATACTCATTTCACAACATCACGAGCATCAGAAAAAATTATATAATTCTAATAGAGGTATTTAAAAGAAAAAATTAACTTTTATTACAAAATTAATAGCTAATATTCAAGTACAGAATCTGAAAGTGAATAATCGATTTGTGTTACGTGATTTAAAACAATTTGAATTCGATCATTATGTAATTTTATACTGTGAACAAAATTAATCAGCTAATAATATTTTTTTTCATTAATAATCTTTTGAAATTATTCCAGGAAATTTAATTTTTAATTGACCCTATTAATAATGAATCAATTATTTTAAACATAAAAAGCATTGAACAATTATTTTCATTGAAATATTAAAATAATTTTTACTTTATATTTAAAAGAATTTAAATTTGCATTACTTGAAATTTAAATTATTAATAACCTTTTATACAAATTTTATAGAAAATTAAAACATATGTATATATAATTTTGAAAACTGAATTCAGGTAATCATTTCACACTATCGCAAACATTAAAAAAAATTATATAACTATAATGAAGGTATTTCAAATAAGAAATAAACTTTTCTTATACAAATTATAGCCAATATTCAATTACATGACCTCAAAGTAAATAATCAATTAATGTAATCAATGAAAATAATTATTTTTATTGAAACATTCGAATAATTTTTAATTTATATTTTTATGAAAATATGAATTATTAATAACCTTTGAAACTAATTCCAGAAAAAGTTAAACCATATGTACATATAATTTTGAAAATTGAATTCAGAAGCTCATTTCGCAGCATCATGAACATTTCAAAAAATTATATAATTTTCACAGCGATAGGTTCAATATAAATAAACTTTTATAATACAAATTATATCAAATATTTAATTACATTACCTTGAAATAAATAAATAATTCATGTTGCTTAGTATATACAAATTAATCTTCAATCATTGTGCAATGTAATATTGTGAAAAAATTAATCAGGTAATAATTGATTAATCAGTTTATAACATAAAAAGCATTAGATAATTATTTTCATTGAATTATTCAAATAATTTTCACTTAATATTTTTCTAAAAATTTGAATTATTGAAATCCTTTTAAACTACTCCAGAAAAAAATGTGCATATATTTGCAAAATTAGAATGCAAATACTCATTTCACAACATAACAAAAATTTAAAAAAAATCTATAATTGGAATGGAGGTATTTTAAACATTAAGAAACTTTTATTATACAAATTATAGCCAATATTCAATTACATAACCTTAATGTGAATAATCAGTTTATGTTAATTAATTGAGAACAATCTAAATTCAATCTTTATGTAATTTAATTTTTTGAAAACAATTAATCAGTCAATACTTAATTAATCAGTTCATAACGTAAAAATAATGAACAATTATTTGCATTGAAAGCGTAAAATAACACAGCTTCACAAAAAAAAGTTGTCAGTCCCAGAAACCAGAATAGGCTTACCCTACGTTTTTGAGGTCGCTTAATCCGAATCCGGAGCCGCTTTGGCTCCATCACGTCACACTTCGTCCCTAACCTCAAAAAAACGTGGAAAATTGGTAATTTTATCTAAAACATGCATTTTTTCAATGAAAAGTGGTAATATCCTATGTTTTCTAGGTTCCTGAGTCCAAATTCACAGCAAGTTCCTTTCAATTCACGGACTTGTGGAGTATCGCACTCTTCTGTCTTCGAAAGATCGAAGTAATGGATTCCGGTTCCTTTTAACCTTCTTCTGTGTATGTTCTCTCTTCAATGTCCAACAAAAGTCTGCCATCATGTTTATAGCCCACCTTCCTTGGTAGCTACGTTCCATCTCGGGACCGCGGTACCGAACCGACTCCGGATTCGTACTCAGCGCCCTTACGAAAATATAAGACAGGAAAAAAATGACATGCCTGTCATTTTTTCCCTACAGTTTTTTCGCGACCAGAGGAAAACGACAGGAAAAATGACAGGCAAAACGACAGCCGAAAATTACTAGCCCTAATTGGCCATAATTTATAATAATATCGTCTGAACATTATAAAGTATCGATGACTTGCAGATTTATTAGTGAACTATTTGAACTTTCCCGTAAAGCTTACAAAATCATTTGCAAAAGAAAACCATTATGGGAATTTTCATGATGAAACACCTTTTTGTAGCCTGTGTCTAATTCCGAATTCTCTTCCAACACATAAATTGTGGAATATGTTCGATTTTTTAAAGCCTTCTTATCCTTACAAAGCGCTAAACTTAAGTACCACGGGAAAAATTTTCAGACTATTTTCAACTTTCTTCATTCCCTTAACAAGTTCACTGCGTGCTCCCAATTCCATGATTCAAAAAAGAATAGTCTTGCCACGCGCATCTAACAAAAAGTGAACCAATCAAAGGATCCGTAGGTTGCTTGTTAAAAGAAAGAAGAAAGTTGGAAACAGTCCGAAATTGTTGCCCGTGGTACTCAAGTTTAGCGCTTTGTAAGGATAAGAAAGCTTTAAAATGGCAAATCGAACACATTTTACAATTTAGGTGTTGAAAGAGAATTCGGAATTGGAAAAAGGTTACAAAAAGGTGTTTCATCAAGAAAATTCCCATAATAGTCTTCTTTTGCTAATGATTTTTTAAGCTTTACAGGAAAGTTCAAATAGTTCACTAATAAATCTGCAAGTCGTCGATACTTTATAATGTTCAGACCATATGATTATAAATTATGGCCAATTAGGGCCAGTAATTTTCGGCCGTCGTTTTGCCTGTCATTTTCCCTGTCGTTTTCCTGTATACCATTAAGCCATTTCCCTTTCGGGGTAGGCGTGACACTACCCGATTCGGGTACTGTTTCTAGGTTGATAACTTGTAGTAAATAACTACAAGTGTGGGCTCACCACACCCACGATGTGCCAACAGCACTCAGTTTTCTCGAATGGTCACCCATCCAAGTGCTAACCGCGCCCAACGCTGCTTAACTTCAGTGATCTGACGAGAACTGGTTTTTTCAGCGTGGTATGGCTGTGGTCGCGAAAAAACTACAGGAAAAAAATGACAGGCCTGTCATTTTTTCCTGTCATATATTTCCGTAAGGGCGACCTCAAAAACATAGAATATGAGCACTTTTCATAGACGGGAATCATGTTTCACCTGAAATCCTCAAATTTCTATATTTTTTAAGGTTAGGGACGGAATGGTACGTGATGGCGCCAAACCGGCTCCGGATTCGGATTCAGCGAACTCAAAAACGTAAGGTGAGTCTATTCTGGTTTCTGGGACTGACAACTTTTTTTTGTAGAGCGGTGTAATCTTTACCTTATATTTTTTTGAAAATTTGAAGTATTAATAACCTTTTGAACTAATTCCATAACAACGTAAAACATATCCACATATAATTTTGAATATTGAATTCAGATAATTATTCTACAATATCGCAAACATTTTTTAAATTATGAAATTGGAATAGGGGTATTTTAAATATAAATAAATTTTTATTATACAAATCATATCCCATAACCTTAAAGTACATAATCAATTCATGTTACTTAATTAAACAATAATAAACCTTAATCTTCATGTAATTTACTATTTTGAATAAAATCAATCAGCTACTAATAATTAATCAGTTTACAACATAAAAAGCATTAACAAAATTATTTTTATCTAACCATTCAAATAATTTTTACTTAATATATTTTTTTAATTTGCACTTTCCTTTCTGAAAATTTGATTCATTAATCAGCTAAGGATTAAGTAATCAGTTTACAGCATAAAAAGCATTAAAGAAATATTTTCATTGAAACATGCAAATAATTTTTACTTTATATATTTTTTTTTAATTCCAAATTGCATTTATGAAAATTCAATTTATTTTTTCAATTTACCTCTTAAACTCATTCCAGAAAAAATGTAACTACATGTACAAGTAATTTTCAAAAATGAATTCAGATATTCACACATCTTACGTGTATTAATAAAAGAGTGAATCACTGAATACCATTGCACGTCGTGTATTAATGAGGACAATCATAACAGCTTACATGCCTTAATTAAACAAATTTATAAAAATTGATTAAATGCATTCTACCTATCAAGCAGATTGATAATCCGATGAAGAATATTATTCATTTTACTTAATTATTGCACATTGTACAATGTATTAAATATATCCTGATGGTTAGAGTTGTTATTGAGAGTAATAGTAAAAATACATAAATCGAAATTATTATCGGCGATCAATAAAATTAGAAATCTACTTTTTTTGTCTCGAAATTGTTTTTAGTATCCAATTACATGTGACACATCGAGAGGTAGCCGCATCCAGCATATTATACTAGTTAAATGTAATATTGCAAAGAATGATTATCAAACTTTGTGGATTGGTTGGGAAATCGAACTTTTGAGAACAGTAAAAAGAACTGTGTATCAATTGTTCATCAATGTTTCTAAAATCAAAACGTTTAAACACGTTGTAACAGAATTGGTACTCATGCGTTTGGCTCGGTACGACCCTGCCGCCAAGGGTTGCCAGGCCGCGCTCGAGGTGGGTCGGAATTCCCTGAGGGGACCCGAAGTCCCGAGCAGCAGCACGTTCCGAGTCAGTATTGGCTCATTCGCCCGTTCGTAAACCGTTGTCTACGTCGCGAGTGCTCCCTTACGATACCAACTCTCTGGCCACCTCAACCATCGACCGTCTTCCAACGTTCATCCAGGACACCGCCAGGCACCCGTACCTCGTCGCTACAACTTCTCCTAAACAGAGGACTTCAATTGTCCTGCTACGATCCTCGGTAGGGCCATCTACTCCACGACTCACCGAGCACCAGACTTCGACCACGGCCTGGCGGTTTGACTACCATTGTAAGTGGTAATAAATTATTTATCTAACAAACTGAGTGATTTCTCAATGTATTCACCCTTTTCTCTCGGCGTCGTATCCCTCCTTGGTAGGCTTCCCCGCCATACCTGGCGCCCAACCAAAAAACCCACACTTTTCCTAGAAAAATCCTTAAAAACCTGCCGAGAAAAGAAACACAAAACTATACATAAAAATTACAATCACTCCAAAACTATCTCTATTGAACGTCTTTATACTTTTTACATGATACTTGATCCATGCCTTGCCATTTTGCGATTTATTTGAAAATTTGAAATGATTTTGAGCGATGACTATCATTGCAAGTGATTTATTACAACAAACTATATATAATCTGCAGGTGATTTCTAGGATTCTTATATATGCTCATGATATAATATGTGATACATTGATTTATATGTGATTCTTTTTTTACCTGTACAATCATTTATGTGCCATGATTTTTTATTTTTATTACCATGCTCGATAACTCGTATATGCAGTGATTTGTATGTGCTCTTGACTTATGCACGGTTATACGTGCCATTTGAATATCTATCGACAAATCTCACCAAGTGCTCACTTGCTATATTTCAGGGAGAGTGATTCAGATTAAGCAAAAGTATAAAACCAAAAACGGAAACGAATTACAAAACAGTATTCTAACAACTTAAGAAAAGGGTGCCTTTTTTCAAAATAAATAAAAATAAAATAGGACAATAAAAATCAAAATGAAATCATTTAAGATAAAGCCTAGTTTCGGGAAGCCAAAAGTTCCGAACGAAAAACGGAAAAATTAAAAAGTCAGAAGAAGTTGAAACATAGGTTTTGAAAAATTAAAACCTAAAAATTGGGGAAAACGATGAAACCTGAAATGAAAATTACATCGGGTTCCGACTCTTGTTAGATATTTCTAGCGTTGAACGAAACGAACCGTTCAAGCGCGTAAACTAGTTTGCACGTACAGCGTGTAATACCCGCGAGTCGCGCCAAGGTCACGCGACGTATCTCCCAAACAAAGGGTCCTACGAAGAAAATAAACACATTCTCGAACCCGAGAACTGATTAGAGGCCAAATAAAAATTTCAATTAAAATATTCGACCATAATGGGAATTTTAAAATGAGATACCACATCGGACGAACATACAGGGTGTCCTACAAATAAGAATTTAAACTGAACTTGAAATAAATGAAACTCAGGTCGGGCAAAATGAAAAATATAATGCAGAACCCTACAGCCATGGAAAGCGACCACGATAACCTAGATATGGAAAGTGCCGCTGCACTTCTAAATCAAAATACTAATTCGACTAACGATACACAACAAAGTAGGAGAGTCATCCCAAAAACAGCGAACAGGTCAATAGGTCGCGGTAGAAGGTTCAGGCGAAAAAACACAGAAACATCCAATATAAACAATAGGACAAACTAAGACAGTTTAACTCAAAATACTTAACCTAACAGAACCTTCGACCGCGAAAACAATACCCTCTATTGGGACAACAACAATTTACCCGTAATAGGCGCGCCAGGCCCAATAAATACTTGGAGACAATTTAATAATGAAACGTTACAACGCGATTCATTGTTGGCAAATAACACACAATTCATCCTAATATCGGATGAACCGTTAGAAACCGCGGAATACAACGAATTTATGATTAAGCAGAGGCAAAGATTTTTTAAAGAAAAAGAAGAAAGGACAAAAAAATTAATGTTTAGATTCGACTCGCCCGCTAATAGGAACCTAACCAACTTTCATACAATAATAACCGTATTAGAAGAAGAGTTAATAATATAAAATTACACAATACAGACGACAGCAAAACATTACAGAACAGAACAAACTCATAAGCAAAACAGGCAACATACACGCTCCACAACAAAGGACAGGTCACACAGTCATCCTAGAATCCACACAGACATCCTAGAATCCACACAAATAACACAGATACGGATAGCGAACCTGAAAATAATCCAAATAAGGAAACAATTCCAGCAAAATTCTTTCCGTTTGGCATGATACAAAGGCCATTCCAAATCATGACCACCTGGCCCATCAAATTCACAAACAATAAAGATGACAGACCCGCGCATTTCTTGGACGAATTAAAAAGATTTAACAGGTGACACAAAATAAACGACGGCGACATTTTAGAAAATTTGGACGCTCTACTGATAGAAGATGCAAAGATTGGTGCAAAATAAATGAAAATTCCTGGAGATATTTATCAGATTTCACCGAAGATTTGAAAAATACTTATATCGGCGAAAGGTTCTCGGAAGAAATAAAACAAAAAATTAAGTTTTGCAACCAAGAAAGAAACAAAGACATCCACTCGTATTCAACGGAAATCAGAAAACTTTTTACCAAACTGTGTCGAAGAAAAAGCCGTGAATGGGAATTACGCTGAACCTATGAAAACCTTAGAATTGAATACAAAATGTATATTAAAGAGATTCTTAACTCTACTTTTACAGAACCGACCCACTCACATCTACTCTATTACTAAACTCAAACCCCTGGAAATTAATCGTACCTAAAAAACTTAAGAGCTCAAGTTTTACGGGAAAGTCATAACGAAACCAAGGCAGGACATTTAGGCTCAGAGAAAACTTACGCGAAAATTTCCGAACATTACTTCTGGCCAGGTGTATATTTGGACGTGGTCAATTACGTAAAAAGCTGCCAGATCTGGCAAAGAGTAAAACCAGATAATTAAGATAAGATAGGATTGATGCGGAAAAGGGTAATCGAAGAGCCATGGACCCTGGTAGCAGCTGATATCATAGGTCCACTACCGAGTTCGAAAAAGAGGACAAACCAATACATTTTAGGGTTCGTAGTCCTATTTACAAAATGTGTCAAAATAATCCCAATTAAAAAGCAAACGGGATCACAATAGAGTCAGAATTCTACAAATGTGTCTTTTCACGTTGGGGAACACCTAGGATTCTCCACAAATTAAAAAAATAATGAAAACCTATTCAGATAACGATTATTCCACCTGGGACGAACATATAGACGAGTTTCAGTTTGCAATAAACACTAGCAAAAATTCGTCGACTCTATTCACTCTAGCATTTTTAAATTTAGTTCACGAATTATAACCAATTCAGTCACTCCAAAAAAATATAGAAAACGATAGCGATATTGAATTCCAGGGCGTCGACAAATAGACTGATAGACTAAGAAAGTTGCAAATTATTAAAGAGGAAGTTAGGAAAATTTAGACGAATCAAATAATAGACAAGCTACTTATTATAATTTAAGAAGAAGACCAATAGAATTTGAGATAGAAAATAGGGTTCTAAAAAAGGTAACCAAACTGTCTAACTAAGCGGATAAAAAGGCAGGTAAGTTATACGACCAATACGAAGCCCCACTTATCATTAAAAAGAAAATCTCTCCAACAATCTACGAATTAAAAAACCATAAAGGAAAAAGTATGAGAGAATGGAATATAAACGACTTGAAATTAGAAAACGGTACATAGCCGCATGCAAACTTATAACTTTAGGTTAAAACTTTAGATTTAAGTAATGGCAAAAAGGCAATGCATCAAGAATACTACATAGACAAAACGACTAAAAACCAACAAAACCACTCAACTCAAAATTTTTTTTTTTCTTTTTTTTTTTGAAAAATAAAAATAAACAGACTCCAAAGAAAAATGTAAGACAGTACGAAGTTCGTTTTTCTTATCCGTTCCAGAAAAATGGACCCAAGTATCAAGTGCCTACTATGCCAGAACATAATCGAGGTGCCCAAATTTGGAGACCGCCTGATATGGTGCCGAGCATGGGACTGGCTCGAAAAAACACTTCGCGGAGCCAAAGAGCGGGTACTCAACTACCGCCCGCATAAACACATACGCAAAACGTTCACGACGACGAAACCCCTAGGGGAAAAAAGCACAGCGGGGCCAAGAACTGGAACGGCCTACGAGCTACCACACCACCTAGAAGAACAAAAAATTAAAGAATTAAGAATGGAAGCCACACTAAACTTCATAAAGTACTCAAACCAAAGAACGTGGAAGACCTGTATCAACTTCAAGGAAGATAAAAGGGAGGAAACGGATACGGAGGAAAGGGAGAAAAGGTCTCGGAACGAGGAATTACAGGCCCGAATAGACAGGGAAAGAGACATACCCTGGCAGCGAATTTTACAACATACTCCAATTAAGAAGAGATGAGGAAGAAGGAAAGAGAACGGAAGATGATAACATTAAAGAAGAATGGATAAGACCCAAAGAAGCAGGAACGAGGAGTACGAGGAGTGCCTACCAAATTCAAAAAACAAAACAAATAAAAAGAAAACTTCCACCTACCAACGTTTTAACATCGTAGCAAATATTACATGATAATTTTGACTGTCGTATTTAGATATAAACATTTTTTGAACCGAGACTCCGAATTTAAATGATAATCTCGAATGTTGTATTTGGAATTGAATATTTCTAAACTAAGAATCCGAATATTAACTTTGGATCTAAATCATACTTTCGAACCTTAAGTTCGAACCTAAGCTTCAATAACCCAACTGAATAAATATCGACAAAAATTAAAAGGCACCGAGTTTAGACAATTTTTTTTTCCTACCCTTATATATTTTTTAGAAAAAGGGCAATCATGGAGGAGACTGGAGAGGCAAAATCGAGGAGTGCAAAACAATTTTAAAAGTTAAAAGTAGGGAAAATGCAGAGGGATTCTATTGCTAATTTTGCAAAAAACTAATCCCATAACTAATCTACCTGATACACGACTCATTTTGCAACACTAGACCACATAGATATAAAAAAAATGTTACGACTCCAGACCCTAACAAACAAACATACAGACAGGGGGGCTGGGAAACAATAAACAAAGAAGTACAAAACCTATTAAAAATAGAAATCGAAGAATACGAAATTGAACTTAACAACGATAACAGGACAACGTAATACTTGGACAATAAACTTAAAGAATTGACAGAAAATTTAGGTACGCACCCAAAACCCCCGCGGGGGTTTTGGGTGCTCTGGCCACCTCAACCATCGACCGTCTTCCAACGTTCATCCAGGACACCGCCAGGCACCCGTACCTCGTCGCTACAACTTCTCCTAAACAGAGGACTTCAATTGTCCTGCTACGATCCTCGGTAGGGCCATCTACTCCACGACTCACCGAGCACCAGACTTCGACCACGGCCTGGCGGTTTGGCTACCATTGTAAGTGGTAATAAATTATTTATCTAACGAACTAAGTGATTTCTCAATATATTCACCCTTTTCTCTCGGCGTCGTATCCCTTTTCCCTTCTTGGTAGGCTTCCCCGCCATAACGTCTGGATGTTATCTCTTAATTATATTCCTCGCTCGATACTTGATACCAGAATAAAGCGATAAAAATCCTCGAGTATATGGCCTACCATAAGGAATGCTTAATTGTTTCTTCAGATACCTTTTTTGCCTATACTATTCGATTGACTTTAAATATTTTTCAATCAGACTGCAGAAGAATCTTTTTCACGAATTATTTGTGCACTAAATAATGACAGGAATTTGTCATTAAATTTTTCATCTCGAAGGAAGCAATAAATCATTCTTGTTTTTCTCACAACTATATGATGCAGTGGATATTTTTGCGCATTAAATAAAGAGAGGAATTTTTAGTTGAGAGCATTATCTATAAGGAAGCAATGAATCAAATTCATATAGCCAAAACAGAATGTTATGCATAGCCGTCCACATCAAATTTTATCTGTACATCTGCATCTTTTGCGCATCAAATGAATAGAGACAGGAATCTTTTATTGAATATTCATCTATAAGGAAGCAATAAATCATCCTTGTTTTTTCTTACAACTGTATGGCGCAGTAGAAATTGCTAAGACTAAGGAAAATATAACCTTGCATGTATTTACGCTAAATGTTCAATTGAGATGAGAAATAACCTTGTAGCTGTTTACATGAATTCGGGTCTTACAATTACGCAATATCATTTCATGACGTCAGCTGTGGAATGGTCTCGATGTCGGGGAAGTAGAGACGCATCTTCCTCTTGTAAAAGTGACTAGTAGCCCTCTTGTATTAGTAGTCCAGTATGCCCCATACAAATACATAGATTTGGCCCAGTAGTCCTCTTGTAAAAGTGGTCCAGTCTCCCTGGTCCAGTTCCCCTCTTGTATCAATGTCCGTAAGGTAGGAATGCGTGATGATGTCATCAAGAATGTTCTAGAAACTTAGCGCGGACACGAATCATTTTTCTAGAAAACTTAGCACAGACAAGATCCACTACAGGTTAAAAGCTTCTCGATGTCGGTAAGGTAGGAATCTGGGTTTTAACCCGCCTTGCTCATCTAATCTAATCCAAAACAAATCCAAGTTATTCTGTATGTCTAGCACGTGAGACGGAACCAGACTATTTTTGATGTCTTCCCGAGTAAAAATAATTCTCTTTGGCTAAGCCTTCATATAAGACATGGGCCAAGATATAGCCAAGACGTTTTTGTAAGTTGCGCCCCTGACCGCGAGCGAAACTTCATTTTTCGTCTTCAAGTCAGAATTTTTCGTCTTCAACATTAAGGCATGCTTTACTAACATTAAGGCATAAACCTTAAGGCATGCTTCTTTTTGTTCGAATTGATCCTGTCCTCAATGAAAGGTACGTACCAGAGGTTTTCTGAGAAAAATCAAGAAGATGCAATTTTGACCCATTTTCGAGAAAAATACATTTTAAAAATTGTGAACAGATGGTCATCAAGCCGGTGTAAAAGTATTTCGAAGCGTCGGTAGCTCCCTGGTAGAGCACTCGGCTGATAGCCGGAAGGTTGCGCGTTCGATTCTCGCTATCCGTACTTTTTTTTTCTTTATCAAAATGCTTCTTTATTCCATTTTTTAATAACATTTAATAAAATTATACCATTTAATGATAATTGTATTTTTATTATCACTCGTTTGGACAATTGTGCATTTTATCAAAATTCTGTATTCTGCAATAGTTTCTAGTATTTATGTTTTTAAATTAAAGCAGGAACAAAGTGTTTCAAACAATAAATACAAAATTAAAATGTTTTCCGCGAACTACAAAAAAACACATAAATAATAGCCAATTATCTTTAATGCATTTACTTTTTTACACTTACATTTATTCTTAACTATTATTATTAACATCATTAGTATTATGTAGTACCGCGCACTAACCAGAGTGATACTGGTAATAAAAGCAAGAAAAACAAAAAGTTTCGAGACATCTTGCACATTTAATAAACGCAAATTTTTTACATTTCCATGGTTTTTCCAGAACATTGATGGGAAAGCGTACTTCATTCACATTCATAAAAGTTTTCCTATTATCACAAAGTTTCGAAGCATACCAAGCATCATTCAACATATTACAAAATATCGGAGAAGATAATTGATGGTGAACAATTGAATGTATTTTTATACTACTTTCATGGAAATTTACTTCGCGATCATGTTCAATCAAGTAAGAACAGTTTTGAAAACGCTTTATAAGATTTTTTACCTGTCTGTAAAAATAGACATCACAAGGTTGGGCCAAAGGAGTACACTTTGGCGGAATTACTTTGGTGGTGCAATTCGATAAACCTTCATCGTCCAGCTTGAGCATCTCATCATACATGCATTTTAACATTTTAATTTTGTATTTATTGTTGGAATTATCATTTGAAACACTTTGTTTCTAATTTAATTTAAAAATGTAAAAACCAGAAACTATTGAAGAATAAAGAATTTTAATAAAATGCACAATAGTCCAAACGAATGATAATAAAAATACGATAAACCCAGTTTCTTTAAAAATAAGGAATAAATAACCAGTAAAGGGTATAATTTTAGTAAATTTCTATTCAAAAATGGAAGAAACAAGCATTTGGTAAAGAAAGGAAAAATGTAAGGATAGCGAGAATCGAACGCCCAAACCTTGCGGCTATCAGCCGAACCTTCTACCAGGGAGATACCAACACTTCGAAATACCTTTACGCCGGCTCGATGATCATCCGTTCGCAATTTTTAAAATGCATTTTTCTCGAAAATGGGTCAAAATTGCGCTTCTTTATTTTTCTCAGAAAACCTCTGGTACGTACCTTTCATTGAGGAGAGTATCAATTCAAACAAAAAAAGCGTACCTAAAGGTCCCCTTGTAGGACAAACTCAAGGACACCGACAAAAATAAATCCTGACTGTCATGGCGATCGGAGACGGAATTGGCCGCTCTTCAATTTTTTGTATTTCATTAAGTTTTAATGTGTTCAATTACATAAAAATTTGTATTTCGTGAAAGTGCCGGTGACTTGTTCTATAGAGCATTGTGACTTTGTTTCAACTCACTTAATTGTTTCTTGTTTGTGCAATTTGGTTTATACGTAACTGTAACGGTTGTCTTTCCTGCAGAACTATGGGTGCGTTTTCGGAGTGTAAAATTGTTATATCCATAGGGGGGTCAGAAGTACTCGTTTGTGTTAAGTGTGGCATTCTGCCTGTGCATTTGGTGCATTTGTCCTGTGCTAATTTCGGAATCTCAAGAAAATATTTTGAAAAACTTAAAAAGGGTCAAATCGACTATGTCTGCAAGGTATGTTCTCCATTGTTCACTAAGGCCACGTCTGCGGCATTGTCTGGCAATTCAAGTGCGAACCCTGGGACCACCACTCTGCAGGATGTTGATGGTACATGTATTGTACCCCCCACTCCCTCCTCCGTTGCTGCCTTGGGAAATGCTGGTACCCTACCCTCTGGCCTCACCGAACTCTTGCGCAAAGTGATCTCTGACGGCCAAAGCGAAGCACTTGCGTAGTCACGTGAAATTTTGGCAAGATTCAGCGAATTTGAAACACGTCAACTAAAATTCAATGACGAACTTAATTCCACCCTTTCGGAAATTAAGAATTAACTTTTTAACAACTCTAGGCGTATAGACTTGTTGGAATCTCGCTCCAAAGTGCAAAATGAGGAAATTGAACTTATTAAGAAGGAAGCTAAAGATTTGAAAGCCAAAGTGGTGACTCTTGAGCACGCGCTCAATGTCAACGAGCAAGCGGCTCTGAATACGACGCTGGAAATTCATGGTCTCCCCATTATGCCTAACGAAGACCTCATGGCCTCCATGGAATCTGTCGCCAGGGCTCTAGATGTAAATATTCGTGAGGATGACGTTGCCAAACTATATCAAATTATAAAAGCACCTTCATTGAGTAACTTTTACACCCCCCCCCCTCCCCATCCCCACACCGATCATTGTAGCCAAATTTGGCAGAGAAGATCTACGGGATGAACTTATTGCAAGACGTAAGGTTAAGAGAGACTTCTCTACTTTGAATATGGGATGGGCTGACAACGAAAAGCGTTTTATTGAACTTCGTGATGCATTAACACCACTTAATAGAAAGATTTATGCCTTTGCTCTCGGTCTTCGCAGAGAAAAAAAATCAAATACTTGTGGATTGCTGGCGGGAAAATTTTTTGCCGTAAGGAGGATAGCTCGCCAAGAATACACCTGTCGAACATCCAATCTGTTGAAGGACCACAATAGCAACTACTCTATAAGTCCATTATGTATTTGATAATTTTTTCTAGTCGATCATTAGCACGACTCTATCGTTTATGCTACTTCTACATAGGTAAATATCTGTCATATTGTATATATTGCTGCATGCATGGATACTGTGCCTTCTGAAGTTAAATATCAACAATTTTGTATTTTTAACTGCGCTAATTCAACTTTGCACTGCCTCTACAAATTGAGCTTTCTTATACTATTTTTATACATCAAGAGCTTTATGATGCTTATTGCGTTTCTCACTATTAATTCTTTATGTGCCTTATTCCTGTTTTCAAATGTAATCAAGTGAACTGGATTTTGTTGGTTATTACTCTCTGTTACTTGAGTTTCACGGAAAGGTATTTTCATCTCATTTACGTCTTTTTCTGCATTACAGTCTGAATGGGACTGGTTGGTGTAAGTTTAGTAGCTACTTACCCCACGACCGAATTTCTCTTTGTTGAAGTTAAGTCAACTCCAGATAGAGTTTTAGTGGGAATACTTTATAAACCACCCAATGCCTCCTATGGCACAGAGCTTGAATCGGTAATTTTTTCATTTATTCCTCACTTTGAAAACATTATCCTTACTGGAGATTTTAACACTAACTTAAATCTCACTTTCAATCATTCTAAATATCTAACATCTTTGGTATACTCGTCGGGACTTTTGATTGTACCTCATGATTCTACTCACCATACTAATTGTTCCAGTATTCGTATTGAAATAATGATTGTAGACGATAGTGATAAGGTTGTCTCCTACGAACAACATGCTATCCCGTTTCTCTCTAATCACGACTTGATTAACATTACCTTTAATTTTTCCTATAATCTAAATTCAAAACCAATCCAAAGACTGGTGCGGAATTTCTCTAAAGTTGATGAACATGCATTCCACTGGATCACATCTGAAATTTAAAATCTGATGAGGAAAGATGACGGCAAGCGCCGACTTGCGAAAAGAAGAAAAAGTAATATAATACTAGATCAATTTCGTAAGCACAGGAACCTAGTTCAAACTAAGATTAAAGATGCGTTCAATCAATACAGTTATAACGAGATTGCACATAGAGACAAAAAAGAGGACATTTGGCATCTCCTTAGACGTTTACATCTAATCCCACTCAAGTACGAATCTATAGATAGTAATTTTCCGGCAGCTGACCTTTTGAAGACTTTTTTTACATTCCCAGTTCCACACTTACAATCATCATCTTGCACTAGCCCTCTTAATTCAACATTGAACTGATGGAATATCAATTTAAATGATTGAACATGCCCTTCCAATTGTCTTTCCTGGTCTGTTGCATATTTATAATGCTTCCCTTCAGGTCGGTATCTTCCCATATACATATTTGGAAAAAGGCTGTTATATGCCCAATTCCCAAAATTTCTAAACCTACTTCCCCGAAAGACTTCCGGCCAATTTCTATTTTATGTGCACTGTGTAAACTACTTGAAAAAAATGTTCATCTGCAACTTTCCAAATTTTCGAAATATCTAAGGCCATTGACCCGATAGCCACACACCCCTTCGTATCGAGAATCTTACTATCCCTTTTTCGGAAGTGGTTAAAGATCTCGGATATTTCCATAACCGTACCTTGTTCTGGCAGGAACAGGTACAGAGTATCTCAAGGAAAGCATACAGAATTCTACAACAACTATACAGAAATAAAGACTCTTTACCTACCTTCACTCGGATGCTTTTGGTTCAGAGTCTAATCTTGCCCCATTTTGACTACGGTTGCTTAGTAGATAATGATTGATCAACGATTTAAATTTGAAGCTTGAGCGTGCGTTAAATGCCTGTGTCCGTTTTATGTACAATTTGCCTAAATACGAACACATAACTCCATACAGACTTAAGGCTGGTCTGCTTAATGTTGCCAAGAGAAGACAATACTTACTGGGTACTTTGCTTTACACTCTTTTTCAGAAAAAAGCTCCTGAGTATCTATTCAACCTATTCCAATTTGTAGACAGAGAGCTTCCATCCCAGTCTAAGCTTCGTGAAAGACATAAAATCCTTAAAATTCCTTTTCACAGAACGTGTCAGCCTGCATAATTTCAAGAATCTCTTTTTCAAATATTTGTACAATACTCCTAACCCATTTCCTTCTGTTTTCATTAACTTTGGTGAATTTTCATTTCTTTTAAACACATTTTTTCCCTCTTTATTTCTACTTTAACCTGAACAGGAGCTACTAATTAATCACTCAATGTTAATTACTACGCATTAATCTCATACCTAATTTGATACGTATTCTGAGGTCGACTCTATTTATTTATTATATTTAGTTTATAGATTAAATTATAAGATTAATAAAGTATTCTGCCGATCAGTCCTTGCACAAATTTGTAATGAACCTGTATTATCCTGTTCCTTAGACGGCTATTTAGCCCCAGGGACTTACTTTCCTTGAATAAATACTTACTACTTAATAAAAATACTTCCTGTTCTTGGAAAATTTTTAATTTTGAAAAATAATAAAGCTAATTTGTTCGGGAAAAAGCCTGAGAGATTTATAACTAGAAGAGAAGCCTAAAGGATGGCAAGGACTCTGTATTGTGAATTTAAAAATGTTTTCCATTTTTCTCTATCTCCAACAGTTCACTAGATACTTGTAGAAACTGACAGTTTAAATCTTTTTATGGAGGATTCTATATGCATGTAGTTGTTGAGACCCACAGGTTAGAAATTTTCAATTTCAAAATCAGTTATAAAATTACAAGCATTATCGATTGTAAAATTGTAACCCTTAGCAGATGCCAACTGTTTAGCCCCAACCTATCCGGAAATGGCAGGCCCTGATGGTAGTAATCGAACCAGTCCATGAATTATCCGTCCATGTCTCCAGACAAGTCTACCTGGTCTTGTCTTGGCACAGCTACAGCCATAAATGCAAGACAGATCTAAATATCTCCAATATCTAGCTGGTGACACGGAAAAAGAGATGATGGTCCTCAAGATATATTAAAGACATTCAAGACAAATTCCTTATTTCTCCAAGGGATCGTTTCATGTCGAGTTACCAAAATGTTATCTGCTAGTTTTTATTCAATATATGTATAGTTTTAGGTACAATATTAGAAAGAAATGACTTGCAACGGGACAAATTGCTACATATATAGCCCAAGTTTGCAGTGGAATGTTCAAAGAGGTCAAACATTATATTAGGCTATATCAGATACTTGTTGTCCTGAGGACAACCGCAGGATTCCGCTGGGAGCGTGTGCTAATCTACAAAATTGTACCCGCTCCCAGCGAAATTGCGGTAAAATTTCAGCTGTAACCACGTCTCACGACCGTGAGATAGGT
>CAKNYM010047723.1:51008-69283 GCA_932195095.1 Andricus curvator
TGTATGTATGTATGTATGTATGTATGTATGTATGTATGTATGTATGTCTGTCTGTCTGTATGTCTGTCCGTCTGTCTATCTATCTGTCTATCTATCTACCTAAGGCCGCCGAATGCCAGAACAAACCTTTCTGTGTGTTCTGTTAGCAAGAAGGTCACCAGTCAAATAGTACTAGAGGACACGAAAAAAAAGACAGGAACAACACGGAGGCGCCAGGCACACTCTGAAACCGACATAAGAATCCTTCAAGTCAATACGGATAGGAGTCGGCCAGCTCTTGACATGGCCCTTTTCACAGCAAAGGAACTTGGAGCAGGTATTGTGGTATTTCGGACATAATTAAAGGAAATGAACAGGCAATGGACACAGAAAGAACAGGTACAGAAATAGACCCGTTTGCAAGGATAAGCTCTATTTTGAGTACTCCACCGAGAAATAGAACCTCCTCGCTGCCCGAATTCAGCAAAAAAGATCATCTCACGGAGGACTTAACAAAAGCCAACGCATAAAAATGGACGAAAAAAGGGAAATACGCCTGAAAAGGTAGTCACGGGATGCGAGACCAATGCAAGTTTCCAAACGGACGCGATTGAAGAAATCTTTTCACTCGCAAGAGATCTGACGAAGGTGCTCTCCGGCATATACCATCCCAAGAAGTAGTTGTGCGAGATAAGCAGCGCCCTGATGCTTCAAGCGGAAATACTTCACTCCAGCGACCCCAAATGGCACACTAGAGATAGCGATATGGAGAAAGAACTCGTAAGTGAGAACGATAAACTTCGTAGGCAAATCCGGACTATGGAAGCCAAATCGCAGGCAGATAAGGATGATCTACTTCGCCAAATAAAAAGTTTACAAACAGAGCAGAATCCCATTAGTGAATTCGAGCAATGCCTGAAAGTGCAGAAGCTCCAGGCACGCAAGAGGGAGCTAAAACTTGATAAAACATTCAAATGTTTCTCAAAAATAACAGAAGATGACTGGGAAGAAAAAGTTTTCCAAAAAGCGAAGGTTAAGCATGTGCATATATGGAAAGCCCAATGTGATGCAGCTATTATTTTACCCTCTAATGTAAATATTCGATCGAATTTCAACGAAATAGACATGCAACACAACAGTAAGAGAAAACCTGCTATCCCAGATATAGAGGGAGTAATGGGGCTTGTCTTCATACGGATGCTGGAATTCATATTTGCCGATACCGATATCCAAATGAAGGTGTATAGACCTATTAAAAAGAAGTCGGGAAGAAAAGTAGGAGACATCTCTACATCGCTCCTGAGGAGAAAGAAAGTTCTCCACATCAGAGGAATGGACGATGTCACCACTTCCGGTGAAATAAGAGAAGCAGTATCAAAGGCAATTTATGTCAAAACAGAGGACTATGAGGTTAGAGCCCTACGACCTTCCTATGGCAGCCAGCAAAACGTGACGCTAATAATGCGTGAGTCTGATGCGGATAAACTGTTAACAAAAGTAAGAATAAAAATCGGCTAGACTGCCTGCAGAGTAGCCGAACGACTTAGAGACAACAACTACTCTAAGTGCTGGGGACAAGGTCACGTACGTGCGGAGGCGCATGAATATACCCCAAATTCCATATTACAATTACCAATTATCATAATTTCTATTGTACCGAATTCTCATTTGGCATACTTTTCTTATTTTCGAATTTTTATTCACCATCATCTTTATTTATCCTAATTTTAATTAAATCTAATTTCTGTTTTTCCGAATTTGGATTCGACATAAATGTACTTTTTCCGAACTTCCAAATAACCTAATATTCATTTAGAAGAATTTCTATTTGTCATATTTTACATTCATCCGAATTATCATTTGTCATAAATTTCATTTTTCCTAATTTTCATTTATCCTAAAGTCTAGGTATCCGAATTGGCATGCGCCATAATTTCCGTGTCACAGAAATTTCATTTGTCCTAACAGACTTCCGTTCAGTTTCGAAGTAGTTTTTTTCCCATCTAGATGTATTTAGTCTGGCCGGTAAGTCAGGTAAAGATGGCGCTGTGAAACACTTCCTACGGTACCAAATAGTTACATTAGGCGCGAAATTCAAATGAGGTCTTTGTTTAGAAATGCATAATCAAAATGTAGCTAGTGTGTTCGGTCGGTAACATGTTCCTAAACACTAATTCGCAAACATTCGCGAAAATTCGAAAGATTGATGCAGAACTGCCTAGACGAAGAATGCGAGAAGGTAAGTGCAAACTGAATTACAAAAACATAGTTTAATTTTTATTTGATCTTATCATGTACGCAATATTATCCGATTTTATGTATCAGCGACAAGGGAGGAAATGTGTTGTAAGTGTTCTGTAAATAAGTAATATTATTCTTTAATTACATTTGTCAACAATTTATTGGAAACCAATTAAAGAAGGTAAATCAGTGATCAGCGAACTTGAGAAAAAAATATTTCAGGTTGAAATTCTTTATTTCACAATAGTTACTTAAGGGTTTATGTTTTTGCTTTCACTTTATGTAAAAGCTGTAATTCTTATTTAATCCTGATGTTATAGGTCGCATTTTATTCACTGAGAGAGTCTGCAGAAATCTCACTGGTACGTCTTTATTAAACAAATTTTATTTAAGAAAAGTTTTTTTTTATAAAATGAACAATCTTATAAGCCCTCAATAAAAAATTTTCAAAACAAAAAAAAAACGTACTGAAGAGACTGGTAGAGAATCTTGCAAGAAATGAAATAAGTCCTACAAAATTTGATTTCAGTAAGAATTGCAACTTTTACCTACAGAAAAAAAGACACAAAAACTCTAAATAGCTAATGATAAAGAAATTTTCTTTCAAAATTAGTTACAATTAACAAATAGCTAATCAACAATTCTCCTCGATTCTATAAATTATTTTTTACATTGCTCATTTTTGAACTTGAGGTAAGTTCAGTACTGACGGCGAACTTTAGAAAAAAGTATTTCAGGTTGAAATTGTTTATTTTACAGTATTTATTTAGGGTTTTATGGGTTTGCTTTCACTTTATGTAAAAGTTGCAATTCTTATTTAATCATAATGCCTGAAGTGTATTTTTTGGGATTTTTGAAAATATCCAAAAATATTAAAAAATTTTTAAAATAATTGAGAGACTCAATTCAAAGATATAAAATCGTAATTTTTTCTCTTTGCTGTTCATAGTTCAAAACAAATGTTGCATTTGTCGCTCAAATGAATCGACACATGCCTTCGTTCCACGTGGCCATCAATCCATTTGTCTTGGGGTTTCGGAAACATATGGCAACTCCAACAGAAACAAAGTTTGTCCAGTTTGTCGTGCCAGCACCATAATGGTCATTAGGATTTTTAATTAACAATAAAAATAAGCGCCTGTGATAGTAACTGTGAAAGCAAAACCATAAAACCCTAAATAAATACTGTAAAATAAACAATTTCAACCTGAAATACTTTTTTCTAAAGTTCGCCATCAGTACTGGACTTACCTCAAGTTCAAAAATGAGCAATGTAAAAAATAATTTATAGAATGGAGGAGAATTGTTGATTAGCTATTTGTTAATTTAACTAATTTTGAAAGAAAATTTGTTTTTCATTAGTTATTTCGAGTTTTTGTGTTTTTTTCTCTGTACGTAAAAGTTGCAATTCTTACTTATATCAAATTTTGTAGGACTTATTTCATTTCTTGCAAGATTCTCTAGCAGTCTCTTCAGTACGTTTTTATTTGAAAAATTTTTATTGAGGGCTTATAAGATTTTTCATTTTATAAAAAATACTTTTCTTAAATAAAATTTGTTTAATAAAAACGTACCAGTGAGATTTCTGCAGACTCTCTCAATGAATAAAATGCGCCCTATAACATCAGGATTAAATAAGAATTGCAACTTTTACATAAAGTGAAAGCAAAAACATAAACCCCTAAGTAACTATTGTGAAATAAAGAATTTCAACCTGAAATATTTTTTTGTCAAGATCGCTGATCACTGATTTACCTTCTTTAATTGCTTTCCAATAAATTGTTGACAAATGTAATTAAAGAATAATGTTACTTATTTACAGAACACCTACAACCCATTTCCTCCCTTGTTGCTGATACATAAAATCGGATAATATTGCGTACATGATAAGATGAAATAAAAATTAAACTATGTTTTTGTAATTCAGTTTGCACTTACCTTCTCGCATTCTTCATCTAGGCAGTTCTGCATCAATCTTTCGAATTTTCGCGAATGTTTGCGAATTAGTGTTTAGGTACATGTTACCGACCGAACACACTAGCTACATTTTGATTACGCATTTCTAAACAAAGACATCATTTGAATTTCGCGCCTAATGTATTTGGTACCGTAGGAAGTGTTTCACAGCGCCATCTTCACCTGACTTACCGGCCAGACTAAATACATCTAGATGGGAAACAGCTACTTCGAAACTGAACGGAAGTCTGTTAGGACAAATGGAATTTCTGTGACATGGAAATTATGGCGCATGCCAGTTCGGATACCTAGACTTTAGGATAAATGAAAATTAGGAAAAATGAAATTTATGACAAATGATAATTCGGATGAATGTAAAATATGACAAATAGAAGTTCTTCTAAATGAATATTAGGTTATGTGGAAGTTCGGAAAAAGTACATTTATGTCGAATACAAATTCGGAAAAACAGAAATTAGATTTAATTAAAATTAGGATAAATAAAGATGATGGTGAATAAAAATTCGAAAATACAAAAATTATGCCAAATGAGAATTCGGTACAATAGAAATTATGATAATTGGTAGTTAGGACAAATAGAGAATAAACCTTCATGTCTTAGATGTGGCAAAGAGGGACATCAAACGAATAGGCATGGAGGCCCCAAGGAAGAAGGAAAGAGGACGGAGATACCATCGCTGCTCGCAAGTCGAAATGAGAATCCTGCAAATAAACACCTATAGGAGTCGCTATGCCGTTGATATGGCTCTAGCTACTGCCAAAGATATGAAAGCCATATTACTAGTACTATGTAAACCTAATAAATGAGCCATAGAAAGTAGGAGAGATTGAATATATAACGCTCGCGACAGAAGGTATTGGACGAAAAATAGCTGACTGGGAAGGCACTGAAAAGGAGTCCCTTAGCGACCATAATTACATAACTTTTACGATCGCAGATGAACCCCGCTATGTACTGATGGAACCATGAAATTGCACAGCTGCGTCAAAACTGCATCCAAAAAAGAAGGAAGTATACGACAGCCGGAAAGAAGAACAACCCTGCTCTGAGGCGCCTTCTTTGGGATAGTTTGACCGAGAGTCAGAAAGAGCTACAGAAAACAATTAAGGTTGCAAAGAAAGGAAGTTGGTCTGCTATTTGTGACGAAGTTGACAACGACATGTGGGGAAAGGGATACCAAATAGCTAAAAAAAAGACGAACTCAAAAATGAAATGCAATAAAGCACCAGGTCCAAGAAGCATCCCATCAGAAATGGTAAAGCAGATTGCGGAAATTCTACCAGAATATGCCCTTCGTACTTATATATAATAGGTTGGCAGCAATAGGTGAATTTCCCGAAATATGCAGAAGGTCAAAACTCGTCCTCCTAAGGAAAGGAAGCAAGCCAATTGGAAACCCTAGCTCGTTTAGACCGATTTGCCTGCTGGATGCTGAAGGGAAGCTTTACGAGCACTTGATACTCGGGAAGCTAAAAAAAAATCGAGCGTACTGGTGGCCTCGCAAGAAACCAATATGGGTTTAGAGGAGGTCGACAAACCATAGATGTTATCAGGGGGGTAGGAGAGATAGCACAAACGGCGACCGCCTATTCAAAATCATGCAGACGTCTATGTGTTTTAATCACGCTAGACATGGAAAATGCTTTTAACAGTGCCTCGCGGTAAGTCATCCTCGACAGCCTAACAAGAAGAGGCATAGATGAAACATTGATAAGTCTATTAGCGTCATATCTTCCTGAGCGGACAGTAATGTTTGCGGCTGAAGGCAAGACAAGGACAAGTGAGGTAAACAGCGGTGTTCCTCAAGGCTCTGCTCTGGGCCCAACCCTTTGGAACATTCAATACGACGACGTCCTGAAGCTGGAAATACCAGAAGGTGTTTATCTAGTCGTCTTTGCTGATGATATAGCCATGTTGGTAATAGCAAAGACCGAAAAACTGCTAATGACAGCTGCTAACACGGCGATACTTAGACTAGTGAAATGTATGGAGGAAAAGAAACTCTAGATAGCACCCGAAAAAACAGAGGCAATACTCCTGACAACCAAGCGGAAGAAGATTCAAATATGCTTTAACGTTCAGGAAGTTGAAATACACAGTGTTACCTCTGCGCTGCTCGAGAGAAAAAGCCCCGGATTGACCATCTGCCGTCGAGGGAGGCACACAGATGACAACAGTAACCAGCCACGCCCAGCCATGATGTCGAAGGCCGACGAGCCCGTTGCGCGACGTTTTTGCTCTACTGAGGACGATGCGTACATCATGGCTGGGTCTGGTGCCTCATGAAGTCCAAGCTGGACACATTAAAAGGACGCTGAAGCACGGCGTAGAATGCCTATAACCCATGTTCCTGAAGTAATGCGAAAGCGGATTCCGGGAACATGGGTTGACAGGTATAAGGAGTTCGTTTTAGTCGGTAAGGCTGTTGGTCAGTCCGACACTCACGTTCGTTCCTCAGGGATCCGTCCCTAAAGTTCGAAGGTGTTTAGTGCACCTATCTACCTATTTACCTATATACCTATCTACCTATCTACCTATCGATATATCTACCTATCTACCCATCTACCTATCTACCTATCTACCTATCTTCCTATCAACCTATCTACCCCCACATTGGGAGTCTGTAACCTATATGTGGCGCGTCCCCAGGTGGCGGATAGGGGAATGCTCGCTAGATATAGAGGGTAGAGTGGAAATAAAATACGCCTCGTGGGCCAAACAGACTGGGTGAAGGATACACTGAGAAAAAACCATGATCGGTTCCTGCTGCTGATCAGAAAGAGCGTGGTGGCTGCAGAGGTCGGAATCTGCAGTGCCCCGGGTGAGTTCCGGTCCGTCCGTGTTTGCCGGGACCGATTAAACGAAGGCTGAGCCCCAGGGAATTGGGGTAGGATAGAGTTCCGAGGGTATACCCGTTGCCAATTATTTCGGCCCGCCCCTCCACGCACGATGCGCTGGCGAAACCTCATGGCAACTCCCAACCCAGACATAAATAAAGGCAACGAAACGGCAATGGACATGGACAGGAGAGACGCGGTTACTAATCCGTTTGAAAGGAGGAGCTCACTGCTTAGAACTCCGCCCGGGGCCAGGACATCCTCATTACCAGAACCCAGGGTCGAAATGACGACGGGTACGGAAAATTGTAGGGAAAAACGACCAAAGAGAAGGAGGACAGGAAGTACTACCGAGAAGAGCACAGAAGAATCTTCAGACAACGCTAGTACTCTGAGTGAAATACTGGAAGAAATTTCAGCACAGACTAGAATCCTCCAGAAAGTGCTAAAAGAAGCCTATAGGCCCAGACGTGAACTCCTGGACGTGAGTACTAACCTTACTCTCCAAGTTGAGAAGCTCCGCTCTAAGCACGTAGCAGACTGGTTGAAAGAGTCAACCAACGTACGTGAAGCAAATGAGACCATCGGGGACCTCATGAATAAGAATGATAAGCTCCGCAGGCAGATTCGGAGCATCATAATCGAGAATCTGCATATCATCGAAGATGTGAAGTGCGACAAGTGTAGGTCAGAACAAGAGTTGCAGTTAAGAAGGCGGCAGCTCAAGACAGCTGACGACTTTAAGAGCTTCCTGGCCGTTATAGAGACAGACTGGAAGAAGGGTATATTGCCCAGATCCAGAAACAAGAGAGGGCACATCTGGGAGGCGTCCTCTGACTGGGACATCATTCTTCCCTGCAACGTGGATATCCACTCTGATGACAGAGAAATTGGTTGGTCGATAAAGCAATTCGGAGAACGTAAAGAACTGAAGCAACAAGGAAAGAAAGGATGGGAAGTGGTCATAACGTCCCACGCTTTCGGCTTTCCTGACCGTGACGGGAAGATAGTCCATGCCACCAGATGCATGTACTATCGAATCCTCTGCAGTATTGAGGATGGAAAAGAGATTGGCGATAAACTTCTGTTTCAATCTCTGATAGCGACCAAAAAATACCTGATCGCGAACAGGAGGACCAGGGTTGCTTTTGTTGGAAGCGAAGGCATTAGAGAGAAAATGACAGCGCGAATGATGGAGTTTCTGTTCGCGGATACCGAAATACAACAAGCGGAATCTAAACCGTCTCAGGACAAAGCTGGAGGGAGACCCTTCGGAAAATACAGGAGTACGGAGACGACTACGAAAAACAAGAGGGAAGATAGCAGGAGATCTGAAAAAAGGAGCAAGAATAAGCAGGACGCCCTCGTCGCACAAATGCAGGGGAAGAAGTGCGCTGATCTGCTAAAAATCGATCTCCTCCTCACAGTCCGAAATGGAGCGGAGAAGGCAGATGAGCTGAGGGAAACGCTCTTCGAGAAGGCACCAGGAGCGAAGACGTCTCTTCGAATCAATAAAAAAGTTCTCCACATCAAATGCCTGGATAAAGTACCCCTGGGGGAAGAAATAAGTGAAGCGATCTCCAAGACAAGCGGACTGAAACACGAGGACTTCACGGTACGAGCACTCCCCTCAACCTACGGGTGCATGCAAAACGTAACGCTTGTTATGCGGAGTACTGACGCTGACCGCCTGTTTCAACAGGCAAGATCAAAATCAGCTGGACGAGCTGTAGAATAAGGGAAAGAGTGAAGGAAAACTGGTGCTTCCGATGTTAGAAAATTGGACACAATATTGCTGGGTGTAAAGGACTAGACAGAGTGAACCTATGTCTGAAATGTGGACAAGAAGGTCACATAGTCGCGGAATGTCAAAATGCGCCCTTTTGTGTCCACTGTAAAATAAACTGACATCAGTCAAATGACAGGAGAAACCACACGAAGGCTAGTACGAGCATGTCAGAGGTGACGCGAACGCAGACTAGCCATGATTAAGATCCTCCAAATAAATTGTAAGAGAAGTCATCCGGCGCACTACATGGCCCTAGCGGTTGCTAGGGAAGAGAAAGCAGCCATACTAGTTCTGAGCGAACCTAGGAAAAGGGCTATACAGAAAACGAAGGACTGGGTGTATGATGACGACTTGGGCACAGCTATAAAAGTAGAAGATCCGAGAGTAGTCGTTACAGATCAGCAGAGGACTGACACTAGAGGAGAAGTTGTCACATTATGGGTTGCAGAACATGATCTAATCGTCAAGAATGTAGGGGATAAGCCAACTTTTGAGAGACAAGACTACGGATCGATATTGTATTTGACGCTCACAACGACTGATGTCGGCAAGAGGATTAATAACCGGGAAGTTAGTGACAAAGAGTCACTCAACGACCATCGATATGTAATTTCCAGTGTCAGAGGAAAATGGGCACAGCCCATTGGGTAGGAACCCGAGTTCAGAGGATGTAACACAAAGAAGATCGATGTGGAGAAGTTACGTCAGGCCACAAATGACATAGCTGAGGGAGAAGCTTCGGCGGACATTCCGTCAAAAGCTCTCGTGTCAGTCGGCGATGCCTGCATGCCGAGAAAAAAGCAGCCGGGAGAGGCAAACAACAGTACTGGTGGAATGAGGAGATCGCCAGGCCACGGACAGTGTGCACGAAGAGGAGGAGGAAGCATACGAGAACAGCCGCGAAAAAAACGCGCCAGAATCTCTCAAGCAAGCTCTGTGGGAAGACTTTGCACGAAGCAAGAAAACTCTTCAGAAAGCCATAAAAACGTCGAAAAAAACTGGTTAGAAAGAGGTCCTCGATGATGTAGACAGAGATGTCTGGGGTGAAGGCTACGACATCATCAAAAAGAGACTCATCGGATACCCACCAAAGCCACAGCTCTCGATGGAAGCCGTGATGAACGTGGCGAGTTGTCCCTTCCCCGAGCATAAGCCAGTGTCTTTTGCCTGCTTAGCAGGAGCTCCATTCATCGACTTCACAGCGAAAGAATTCGAGAACGCATGTGCAAAAATAAAAAACAATAAAGCACCGGGACCGGGCAAAGCTTGTGCTGCTGAAAAAGGGGGACAAACCAGTGGGAATTCACAGCTCCTACAGACCAATATGCCTGCTGGACGTCGAGGGGAAGCTGTTTGAACAACTGATCCTGATCAGGTTGAAGGACGAAGTAGAGCGTACACGAGGCCTATAAGATAGCCAGTGCTGTCATCGCTATAGACCTCGAAAATGCCTTCAATATTGCATCGTGGAAATGCATACTTGAAGCCCTCCGAGAACGAGGAATAGACGAGAGCCTTATTAGTCTGATAGGATCATACCTATCCGAAAGAGAGATAGTTTTAGAAGTAGAAGGAACGACCAGTGCCAAGGGAGTGAACAGCGGAGTCCCTCAGGGATCAGTGATTGGCCCCACGCTCTGGAACATTCAGTACGATGAACTACTCCACCTGAAAATGCCGGAAGGAGTAAAGCTGGTTGGCTTCGCAGATGACATGCAAGTGGTGGTGGAAGCAAAGAGCGAAGAAGCGCTCATGAACTCTGCAAATTCTGCGATCAAACCTATTCATTCTGAAGTGAAAAGGGCAAAAATCACCCCCATTGGGGCCTTGAAACAGCTAGGAGTGTGGCTGGATACCAAGACCACATTCTCAGTTCAAATTGAGGAGACGGTGAAAAAATCGGAGAGAACGATGTCAGCTCTGGCTAGCCTGATGCCTAACGTAGGTGGTCCGAATGCATCCAAAAGAAGAGTCATGTCGAGCATTATGCACTCGCAGCTCCTGTATGCGGCTCCTATTTGGTAACCAGCGATGCACATTCAGAAACACAGGCAGAAACTCATTAGATTTTAGAGGATTATGGCCATCAGAGTGTGCAGCGCGTATCGCACAATTTCAGCGGAAGCGGTGAGGGTTATTGTGGGGATACCACCCATATACCTGCTGACCAAAGAAAGAACTGAAACTTACGAAGGCAAGGAGAAGCAAGATTCTCGAAAAGACCTGATGGTCACGTGGCAAGAGGAGCGGTCAACAGGTAGACACGGGTGTTTGACCTACAAACTGCTCCCGGTCATCGAGGTATGGTTGAATCGTTCATACAGTGAAGTGGACTACTACCTGACGCAGGCACTTTCGGGGCATGGCTGCTTTCGTATGTTTCTTTTTGATCGGAATCGAGCCCCTGCTGATGAATGCCCGTACTGTGGCGATGTGGACGATGCCGAATACACTCTGTTCTTCTGCGCCCGATGAGGCAAGATCAGAGCACCGCGATTTCGCTGGGATCGGGTGCAATTTTTCAGACTAGTACTTGCTTCCAGCGAAATCGCGGTAAAATTTAAGCTGTAACCACGTCTCACGACCATGAGATAGGTGTTTACAGTCTGCGACAAATTCAATACGATGATCCGGCAAAAGTCTCGTGCACCCTGAGGACACGGAGCAACGCAAAGACGACCGCCTTCTGCATCTTCCCCGCAAGTATCTCAGCATTTCGTTGACACGCAGGGAAGCTTTTCTGTATGCACCTCACGATGTGTGGATGAATCTTCAAGCTTTCCAACAGACAGATGATAAGTCTATGGGAGGTTGACTCGAAAGGATTCCGGTAATCAATCCAGGCCATCGATAGGAAACGCTGAAAGAATGCTGCTTTAAGACACATCTGTCGATGAGTAGGTTCTCCCGAAGTCTTGCTACGCCTTTCTTGGAGCTGCGTTCTTCATAAATCTCTCGCCACATAGGTCCAATTTCCTGAACAATCCCATCATTTCTCCGGGTCCTGAAGCATCGCTCTTCGTCTATTGGATGCCTGCTCGCTATTGGTCTCAATGTCGCCTCTCTTTCTCTGTTGCCGGCTTGGGCTGGCTGCGGTTGAGTAGGCGCTCCGCTTATATATCCCCTTTTCCGAAGTTCCTCGGCACGGTTTCGCAGATGTTTTTGCGAAAAATGCGAGAGCTCTGGGTGTTTCTCGCACCACAGAGTATGCAGTCGCGCCATGTAACCTTTTCGTCCAGAAGTCATACTGGTATCATAGCACTCCAGCAGATCGTCCCTGAGTCGATCCGTCCGCTTAAAAGTAATGAGATTCTGCCGGTCATTCGCATTGACTCCGTCTTGATTGTCTCCCTCAAATCTAGGGTAGTCGGCATTGTTGTCGGACCCATTGTCGGAATATATATATATATAATTTAAAAAAAAAGTTAAACAACCACCGCAGGGTCCCACTAAGAGCAACTGCCATCCAACAAAATGTCAATAGCCCCTAGTAGCAACGCGTTAAATCACACCTATGGCCACGTCTCACAACCGTGAGATATATATATATATATATATATATATATATATATATGAGATATATATATCAAGAATGTAGCTATTACGTGAAACGAGTGCAAATCGAAGGACAATGACTGATTGGCCGTTATAGTTTCTAATTTATAACAGAAAGTTAAATAAAGTTCAAATGTGAATTACCAGAATTGAAATTCAATTACATTTTGAACCCGTGTTAAGTATAGGAACGCATCCAACGAATTATCTAGCATTACAAATCAGAATGATCAATATTCTAAAACTCGCGAAATAAATTCAAACAAAAGAAAAACAATCCTGGACATTCAGCGACCAAAAGAGAACTTAAATTGTTAAGTTTTGAGGGAATTCATATTTGGAAAGCGCAATAGCTGCTAAAAATTAATAATAGATTATGAGAGAATAGTTCAAAAATCTCCTTTCGCTTTTGTGGGCTCACATCTCTTTCTATAAAATGAAATTAATGAGAGTTGAACCTTGATTATTGTCACTAATAAAATATTTGTTTTAAGGTTTAACGCACTATCAGGATTGGTGCCGATGTACATATTCGGGACCAATGACCTGAACAGAGAAAATTAAATCAGTCGAAAAATCAAACTGTTATAGATATATTTCTATGAATAAGATTTAGGAATACAGTTGAAATGATAATCAATTAACCAAAGTAAATTAAAGATCAAGATTTGTTAAAGTTGAATAGTCTCAAAGTGAAATAATGCTTTAAATAATATCACTGGTGGGACACAAAAGTTTTTAAAAGGGGGGAGTTTTGGGAAGTTATCATCGATTACATGCTTAGAGTTTCCGAAATAGAGAAATTAGGAAACAGATGCGTCTCGTCACCCGAACCTCGCGCTCTCCGTTAAAGCGTGCGCCACACGTACGCAATAGTACTCGACCGCAGTAAGGTCGTAAAATCATAATAGGGAGATATAAAATGTATTGTTTCCTTGTAACTTGAACAGAACTCATTAACTTTCTCCAATGGATTATAAAATCGGCTGAATCGAGATTAAAATGTATAATGCTGATGAGACAAGAGTAAATTGTCAAATTTATACCTCTATCTGAACGATGATAAAGCTATCTACCTAAAAGCAATCATTCAAATTAATGCGAAGTTTTCTGAAATAATTTAGTACTTCAGGTTAGTACTGATTACAAACATCCACAAGTTTAAAGTGAACGTGGTTTGAACCAAGATCAAAGCGAAATTCCTGGTGGATCGAACGCAAACGCTTGTTATAATACGACTGATCCTTCGCTGGATGTAAATGGCCAGAATATCAACAATATGATGAGTTTACTAGAAGAATTTAGGGCACAACACACGAAATTAGTCTCCGATGATAAAGCGTTAGAAGAAAAAAGTAGCTTACATTAAAAAATTGCAAGTCAACGTAAATAAGACTGTTAATAACCAAAATAGAATTATTGCGTCCATGCGAAAAAATCACGCAAAAAGTCAGAAAGCTCATACGGAATTGGAAAATAGGCTAGATTCTTTTGCAATAACGCTTACAGAAAAAATAGATAGCCAGATGGGAAATCCGAAAGAAAGGTGCGAAGCACACGGAAAATATTCAGAACAAAATATTGTTGATGTTGAAAAAAAGTCAATGTATTAAAAAAGGCTACGGAAATAAGGCATGTAGATCAAGCAGATTTCGTGGTAGCAAATATGCAAATTAGAAAGCATTTAGAAGACTTAGAATAACAACAGTTTAGTTTAAGAAAGCGTGTAGATCGAAATATAGGATGGATAAATGTAAAAGCTCCGTGGCTAAAAAATTATCCTATTCCGAAATTTTCTGGCACGGACCGCGAGTGTCCTGAAATGTTTCCAAATGATTTTGAACAATGTGCAAGAGCCATGGGTGTTAGGGCGTACGATTTTCATTATGTAATAAAATCATTTTTGACAGGTATGGCGAGAGAGTGGTGGAGTATGGTATGTGAACACATGAGTGATGATATCATATCCTTTAAAGCGAAGTTTATAACAAACTTTTGGAACGATGATATTAGATTTAAAATCCGAAAAGACTTGCAATATGGTTATTATAATCAAATAAAACTTATGAGAACCGAATATGCGATGAAAATGATAAATAATGTGAAGAAACTCAATTCAACGCTCCTTCTGAATGCGAAATAATAACATATCTATCGAGACGCTACAGAAGAGGGCAGGGCTGCATTCATAATTTGGAATATCAAAACATGCGAAGAATTTTTAGAGACATTGCAATCATGAGACCGAGCCGGACCACTTAATTACAAAGAACAATATTCACCACGCGACAGCTCGGTCTATGACAATCGAAATCAAAGCCATTATAATCGGAAACATTATGGTGAACGAAATCAAGATTTTTACAATAGACAAAATTGGGATTATTTTGAGGATAGAGATTGCGGCTACTAACATCATGCATATGAAAACTGTCAAAATAGAATTATAGATAATCGAAAATCTGTTTATGATGCATTCGATTATCAGCCTCGTAATTATGAACAGAATCGTAGTCAATGGTCAAGTTGTCCCAATCTCTCAAATTCACATAAGCAAACACGTAGTCTGAAACAATACTGTGAAAATGATGATTTATTTTGTAGTCACGAGGATCAGGGAAACTTGTAAGCCTCGGGTTTGAAGAAGATTTAATAATTACAAAAGATTGGGCACCTAGCTCGAGGCCTTTAGAAAACGAAACAATAAATAGTACTAAATTTAAAAAAGAGACAAAAAGAAAAAAAAAAGAAAGAGATCATGCAAATATTGATAATATAATAGAAAAAAGCCCTCATGTGGAATCGAGATATGAAGGAAAATATATGAAAAACACGGGTGACACCCTTAGCGAAAATCATAACACTTCTTATTTATGTTCTCAAAATTTAATCTCTCGTAATAAAATAGAGAGAGAGAGTTGGAATGTCTACGTCAGTACTTTTGGGCGCGAATCAACAAAAAATGGCAGCGTTGCCATTATCTCTGAAACAATTTTGTTTATCAAAGGAAGCAGTTCTTAAAAACTAAGAGTATCTGCAAACAGTTCAGAGAAAAACAAGGAGGATGCAAACTTCGTTCCTCAGCCCGTAGAAATTAATATTAAGGGAATAAATCAATGTACTATTCAAGACGCATCAACAGTGCGTACGTGTAGGTGAAACAAAAATAGAATAGATGGCCCTAAGAAGCATATTTCCAAAAAAAAGAGCATTATAATAACATATACAGAATTCGGAAATTTTACTCTAAGCTTATGAAGCCCGAAATTATAAATCATGTATTAATTGAAGCTAATTTTCTGTCTTCAAGTTAAAGAAATATTATCATTGGAAACAAAATGAAGCCATTTATGCTTCCAAAGAAATATACTCAAACAAAAGGTAAGCAGCCTATTCATCAATGGAATATTGAATCTTCCCCAGGAGACATTGGAATAAAAACCTCAAAGATTAATTTGGAAAAAGTGGCTAAAACTTTCTTCCAAGCCACCTTACAAAATACTAAATCAAATAAAAAAGTGGGGAAAGCACCCAGGAAGACCTCCGGACTGTTTCCACAACATGGAATATTGCTATGCTCAAAATCAAACTAACTATTATAAAAGAAAAATGAGAAAAGTCCTAAATACAGAATATTATACTTCGAAACCTGGTGGAATTTATCCTACTAAAAATATACATGATCGAGTTATAGAAACATAAGAAACCTTACTTAATGACTAGTACGTTGTAAAGACATTTCCAGCCCGTTGGAAACTCCTTACTAAAAATTTATAAAATGGCCTACCTCAACTCAGTCCTCAGTTTTAGTGCCCCATGTCTAACTAAGCTGAAAAAAGGTAAAAGAGAGAAGACAAAATATAGGCAAGATAGGCCCAAGTGGCTTATCAGGGCCGAAGGCCTGAGAAAGATGAAGGTCCATTATACTTTAATTTTATTCCGATAAAATATTATGATGTCATTAAGTCCCTACTGCTAAACCTGAAATTGAAAGAAATTCACAAAAAAAAGGGGGGGGGGGGGGGCCCAAACAAATAATTTCAAATCACACACATCCTTTTCCCAGGCGCTTAGTTTTATTAACATAACACATATAAATTTCCGACATATTTTCTCGATAACTAAATCGGTCGCGTATTCCCAAAATCCCCACTACTCAACAATAATGTCCATTGATACCGGTACCTACTTTGAGGGCCGATTTCACCAAATCTGATTAAATACATGATTAGCTAATCATGATTATTCTTTAATCGAGGATTTAATCATGATTAAATTGTAATGCGTTCCACCATGGACATTTTAACTCTGATTAGCTAATCATATACCCTTTTCGTGGTAACTCTGATATTCTCTTGTAACCGCGATTCTGATTGGCCGCTCCAAGAAGAACGCTTAAGTTTCTTGTGCGCGCACGGTACAAGCTGACGACATTAACCAAGTCATGTGACATCCAGCAGAAGTCTTTTTTGTCAAGAAGTGAAATAATTTTGCGTGGATGAAATATATTAAAATAATGTTACAAATTTCCATCACTATTTCAGTTCAAAAAATAATAATGTCAATTAGAAAGGCATTAATAGTGTATAATTAAAGACGCTCAGAAATATTTGATGCATATATGAAAAACATACAAGAAGGAAGCTTCATAATGCCCACTGCGAGGTTAAATTGGTTAAATATTTATTTTCAGCACTGCAAAATGAATTTATGCGACTGAATTCTTATTTCGGTAACTTATATATTTTACATACGCATTGTTCTTCAAAACGAATTATCTTTTCCAATTATATGAAATAAACTGTAGGTAAGAAAAGTGAGGTTATCGGAACACAATTTACACTTTACGGCCGCCTCATCAAAGGTATTTTGGCTTCATAGTTTCTTTCATCTACATATTGATAAAAACCAAAAAGCGTAGATATGATAAAAATTATTATAAAAATTATCCACATTCGCTCTGAAAATGCTCAAGTGCAAACTTCAATTTTGAGGTTCTGTTCTGCCAACCAGCGTTAATCGCCGATTAACTCCGTTAACCGGTCAAAATCGAGAGGTTAAGTTGAACAGTGATTAACTCTCTTTAATCATACTTTAGAAGATGGTGGAACGCAAGGTACGGATTAAATTAGAATAATCGAGGATTAACATCTTAATCAGAGTTGGTGAAATCGGCCCTGAAACGCGTAATTCTAACTCTAACTCCACTCCACGAGAATATAAAAATTCCGAAAGAAAAAAGAGAAGTTTACGAGACGCGGCACATAGAGGGTTGGCCGAGCGTTTTGGCGATACATTGAATCAATTTGAAGACTATAAAATTAAACGCCAAAGCCCTCCGCCAGAAATAAAAAAAAACTTACCCCTTCATACTCACATTTTCCTGCACGTTCCTTTTATAATTTCAAACATGTCGGTACTCTTTTTTTTTTAATTTTATTTATCGTGTTCAAAATTCCTTAAATTTACCGACAATCCTTCTCGTGGAGAGTTCGGAGCGAGATTGAAGAGACGCGCAACGCATAGTCGGCAGGTTCGCTTGTCGGCTTCCTTCCTGTTGTCCAATCAGAGCGTCGCACAGTGTCGAAAAATGGAAAAAATTCGAGCCACGCGAGCCTCGGTGCGGAAATTCGGAATTCCATCAAGGTTTTTTTTTATACCAGTGCAAAGTCATGTGTCTCCATGAGTATGCAGGCGAATGGCTTACATCCCAAATGATAAGCTCAAGGTCAAAACCAAGGTCTCCATTGGATTCCTCGTTCAAAGTTACTACAGGAATGACCTTAACCTCTTCGGAAATAGTTATATCTTGGGACTTACTGGGGTGTCCCGGAACTTTTTGGACACCCTGTATATGTATATGTATATGTATATGTATATGTATATGTATATGTAT
>CAKNYM010047723.1:69293-83216 GCA_932195095.1 Andricus curvator
TATATGTATATGTATATGTATATGTATATGTATATGTATATGTATATATGTGTGTGTGTGGGGGGGGGTTACATATGTTTATATTGCATTCATTTGGGTTGTGAGCCATTCGCCTGCATATTCATGGAGACACATGACTTTGCACTGGTATAAAAAAAACGCCAATCGCAGTTCCCCGAATCCTCGTCGACCGCCATATTGCTGGAAAAACGTACCGGTATCTCTGCCGCCAAAACAGAAGAGAACTTTGTTAATATTATGACCCTACCATTCTGAGTGGAATCCTTTAGTGAGTTTTATGTTTCCCACTCAGAATCCTTAAGTATCAATCAGAAGATGGTTTTATTTAATGGAGTGGTTTCACCGAATCCAAGCGCCCTCTGTCACTTTCGGGACTTCCGGAATATGGTTTTGGAGAATATGAAATTGGGCTATCCAATGAAGGGTTCAATTCCATGTCCTTCTCTTTCCAACGTGTCAGCTTCCTTCCTTTACTTCCCCGTGATCGGCGAGCGTCAGTCGATAGGCCAGAAAAGGACAGACCATCGGAATGCTCATTCCCTCTCATGGACCGAATGTGTGGAGATTTGCATTTGGAGTGATGGTGGGACTGACGGATGCCGCCATATTGTTTCCCTTCGGTGTGCGGTGCTCTATCCTGCTCCCCTCCCTTGGCAATATGGCGATATAATAGTCCGAATCCGCAGGCCAGAAAAGGGTAGCCTGTGTCCAAGTTCTCTCCCTCTCTTTCTGGCTTATCGTGGTAAGACCGCTCTGTCGTTTTCGGGACGTGTTGTTCTTGACGTTGCTCCGCTGTCAGTTTCGCTCTCGACCGAAGTTTCCGTTCACGAGACTATAAATACATAAGAAAGGAACAAAAAAGAGCGCATGAATAAACAAATCTATGTCGTGCCGAAAGTGCCCTTTTGGAGTACGACCCTCGTTCCGAACTCCCAAGTGAAAAGAGAGGGCATTTATTTATCCAGTGCCAGTGAGGATATTATGTTGTTCCACAACAACAAGTGACAAGTAGTATTTTTACCCTGTCACAACGTTAATGAGAAAATATGTACAGTATGGAAAAAGCTGGAAGAAAGAATAGGTTAAAAGAAAATGGATACAAAAGTAAGTAAAAATTAAAAGAAGAATTCAGAGAAGATAGAATACGAAGTAGGAAAATAAATGTATTAAAACATAAAGCTTGTGGAAGCAACAAAAAAGGTGTATTATATAAATATGAAATTGGAAACAGAATCCAAATAACGTTAACTGAAATAGAATCAAGAAATTTAATTTTGATAAACTGAACAATTAAAACAAAAAAAATGTGAAACTACGCTTTTTTATTAGACTAGGAATTCGATTCAACAGAATTGGGAAAACAAAACGAGAAAAGTACCGCGCGATTTAAGATAAACGAATGTTTTCAAAAACTTTTTTGTATTTATTCGTTTAGGGCAGCACAGTTAACTCGTACTTTTCAAAAAATTTTGAAACTAAAAGTTTGTTTTATTCGCTGCATTCGATTAGGGGGCGCTGAAGTCCAGAGCATGATCAGTAATATAAAGTTTATTGCTTTATTCACTCACTCTCTATCATCCTCATCCATTATAGCTTAACTTGGATACACATGAAACATAACAGTATATCATGTACCTAGAGTCGAAGCTGAGAGTTGCAAACACGCGATGATAAAAAGATGTGTCACTTCTTGGTACATACGATACTTTATGTAACAAAGGTATGATTTAAAAGTTTATCACTTCTGAAATTTCAGGTTAGTTTAACGCGGCCATGGTCGTACACGGTCGACTGCGAATGCGCATGCGCGCAGTACAATTATGAGCCCATAATACTTCTACGACTATTATGGACGCATTATTGTAGTGCGCGCATGCGCCTTCGCTGTCCAGTCCTCCTGCCGTATAAGACGCTGATTAAACGCGTAAATCATGCCTACGTTACGTAAAGTAATATATTTCGAAACAGAAACAAATATCTTCCCTTTTTTCTTTGTTAAAGGATACAATCTTTCAAGATTTTTAAAGATTTCTTTGTGTATGGGGCCACTAAAGCAGTTCATAATATTTGTGAAATTGAAAATAAAATTATCAATTTAGAATAGGAGACAAACATTTATATTACGCTGCTGAAAGACCTCTCATGAATTCATAACCAACAGGTTACAAATATTAAGAAGCAGTCGCGGACAATTGTCCAGGGACGGTCGCGATGAAATAAGCCCTAAGCGGAGGTGTAACGACCGTTTCAAAAGCTGAATCACATCTGGGCGAGGTGTCTTGAACGGTAAATCCGGGATACCGGGCGACCTCTCAGAGTATGTAGCCTTATCCTTGCATGCAGGGCTCTACAAGGATGGAAGAACCCTTTACCTAGCTGCTCGTGGGAACAACAACGACACCACAAAACCACCAAAAAGTAGTAGATGCAGTTCAAGACAATCGAACGCGCAGAACACCCAATAATCGGTTGGCATACAATGCCGATTGCCCTAGAGTTCGGGGTGCTGAAAATAATTTAGATGGAAAGACGACGACGAACCGTCGAAATGTCCACATTGAGTGGACGAATTAACTCAAGGATGACTTGCTAGACTGCTATGATGTCAGCATTGTCCCTGCTCACACTGGCTCTATTGCGCGTATGCACACTTTGTGGTACGAGAAACACCCAGAGCTTCAGCACGTTTCGCATCCCACTTTGCAAAATCAACGTGCCTACCTCTTGAAAAATGAATATGTACACGGAGCGCTTCCCCAACCGCTGCTTGAACAAGCTGCAGACGAAGATGAGGAAGCGAAATTAAGACCAACCGCAGAAAGCAGACGCTTTCTGAGAGATGATAGCGATTTCAGGACAAGGAGGAACATTGACATGCAGGTTCCCCCTAAGCCCCAAGATCTGGATGAAATGAATGCCTCCCTTTGTGAGGATATCTCGGAGGAGTCCGACATCTGGACCATGAATTGTTCAGTATATCGTGTTGCGAGAGCATTGGCTGATTGAAATTGAAGGCTAAACCTGACGATGGATCGAAAGGCCAAAACAAGCTTGCATAAACTGAACAAGAAGATTGGATGGGCAAGACAGAATGCGTCCCGTGTTCAGTGTGTGATTGACTACTATCACGAGGATTTCCAATTTTTCCGTGTACAACCTGTTAATCACAACCTGGCCGCGGATGGCCCAGGATGGAAAACCATGTTACTAAAAATGAAATGGCTGCCACTTACCTATCAACTGCGACACCAATACCCGAGTAAACCGAGTTCGTGGGCCACACTCTTTCAGCCCACAAACAACCCGCGAAGCTCGTTGATTCTTATTTACTCCAGGCGCCAGATAGGTTACCCAATAGGTTACCCTATCCGAGCCCCACTGGTTCCGGCCCCGTCGCTCTCGACAGGTCGAGAAGTTCGCCCCCAATATCACATGAGACAAACAAGAGGGGGTGGGAATCGCGTGAGTGAGAGAGAAGTTCAAACTTTTATAAAAACGAATAAAAGCAAACACTTTAATAAGAAGTAATTATACAAAACATTCCAAATTTACATTCGCGCCATTTCGCGTGTCTGTTGGCGTGTTACCACCCACGGTTCGGATTGAGAGACGCCCGCCTCCACTTGCTAATATCGGGCTCTGAGTCGGGCGTGTCTTAGCTTTCCGGGTGGCGAGGGGACCTCGGGTGACCCACGCGGCACTGACTCTATCTACTGATCGCGGAAAAATGAACACTTGCCCGGTGACATAAAAAAACAGATCGGGCTGAGAGAAACTTTTACAGGACTAGTGAAAGCCACCTACCTTGCAGCCCCCTCGCAAGGTCTTCCTTTTTTTCCGTCATTCCTTCAAAATTATCCCTTCGTTCTTTCCAAAATGGCTACGGGATCTCCACTTGAGCTGCGGAACGTCCGGCCGCACCTCCACCAAGCCAAGAGCACAACTGTCGAGAGAAGCGTGCTTCTCTCCGCTTCCTTCCGTTTCTTTCCTCTCGACCTGCGATTCCTGCGTGTCGAGGCTGTCGATTGGTTGGTTGCAGTAGAAAAAGGCTCGCTTGTCGATCTCGACCAATGGGTGTCGTCGCACCATCGCTGCTTGCTTATTGGGTCCGTCGGCCGGGCTGCTCGTCTCCCCATTGGTCTTCAGCATACTACTTATAACATGGCCGTCTTCTAGTTATATCAACATGGCTGCCTTTCATTTACTTTAGGATGGGCACCTTCTAGCTATCAGCATGGCTGCCTTCCATTTACTTTGAAATGGCCGCCTTCTAACTACCTTAACATGGCCGCCTGTTTGACCTTAGCATTGCAGGGCCGACCCGCCACATCGTGATGCAGGGTTGGTGGAGTCCACTACTTCAGAGGTCGGCAGCGAGGGGAAATTTCTCAAGTCCAGCTCTTTTAGCACGTGTGGACCGCTCGCTGCGTCTCTCCCACCAAGAGTCTCTACTCCACTCTAAGAGTTCGGGGTGGTGGTGAATTGTGACGTTATAGAATAGAATTTACCACCACCCCGAACTCTTCGAGTGGAGTAGAGACTCTTGGTGGGAGAGACGCAGCGAGCGGTCCAGACGTGCTAAAAGAGCTGGACTTGAGAAATTTCCCCTCGCTGCCGACCTCTGCACTACGTACTGCCTTCGATGCTGCGAGCGTACCCTTTGCCGAAGATTGACATGATCCTTGAGCAACTCCGCGCCGCGAAATATATAACGACCTTAGATTTAAAGTGGGGCTACCACCAAATCCCGATGGCCGAGGAATGGGGCTCTTTCAGTTGACAAGGATGCCCTTTGGACTGTCAGGGGCCCCTGCGACATTCCAGCGGTTGGTAGACTCCCTCATAGGGTGGGATATGGAGCCTAACGTCTACGCGTACCTCGATGACATAGGCATCGTAAATGAGACGTTCAAGGGCCACCAGGAATGGGTAGCACGAGTAATAGACCGCTTGCAAGGTGCCGGACTGACAATCAACCTAAAGAAATGTGAATTCTTGAGACTGACCGTACGTTAGCTCGGGTTCCTAGTGAATCAAAAGGGTTTGCAGGTCGATCCGGACAAGGTAGAGTCTCTGTGCTCCTACCCAGCCCCAAGGACAATAAAGCAACTGAGACGGTTCTTGGGAATGGTGTAGCGGTACCGTCGTTTTATACCCGATTTTGCGACTGACGCGGAAACACTAAATAAACTGCTTAGAACGAACGTCCCATGGGAATGGGGAACCGAACAGGGAAGCGCGTTCGCTAAGCTCAAAGAACAAGTTTCGACAGCACCGATTCTGACCTATCCCGACTTTGAAGACCCATTCATGCTCCAGACCGACGCGAGCGAATTTGGCCTTGGGACAGTCTTAACGCAGATGCAAGACGGCGTTGAGAGGGTGATTGCTTTCGCGAGTAGGACGATGACGGACGCGGAAAGAAAGTACTCGGTCACGGAAAAGGAATGTGTAGCCGTGATCTGGTCGGTTAGAAAATTCCGCCACTACCTGGAAGGGTTTCACTTCACGGTAATTACCGACCACAGTTCTTTGTGATGGCTACATGACGTTCACAATCCAACCGGTCGATTGACGCGATGGGCACTTGACCTCCTCGAATAAGATTTTGGGTCGTACACCGGAAAGGGGCTATGCACCACGTGCCTGACGTCCTCTCTCGGATGTGCGAGGAGGAAGTAGCAATCCCCATAGCAGTCATGGAGCCAGTGGAGGACGAGTGGTATCGTAGACGACTCCGCGAGGTAGAAGAAACCCCAAGAAAGTTCCATGGGTGAAAAATTGTTGACGGAATATTTTACCGGTACCGTCCAAATCTCTTGATAGACCCGGTAATCGAAGACCTAGAGGCGTGGAAGTTGATAGTACCAGCCGAGAGAAGATAAGAAGTCTTCGACGAAGTACACAATGATCCACAGACCGCACATCTGGGCATTGACAAGACATACCGGAGAGCCTCGGTTCAGTATTACTGTCCAGGCATGTATCGGGACATTTCTCTGTGGGTACGTTCCTGCGACACCTGCCAGAGAATCAAGGCTGATTAGAGACCTGCAGCGGGCCTGATGGGTCGCAGGGTAGTGCAGCAGCCTTGGACCGTAGTGGCCACGGACGTGATGGGTCCTTGGCCAATGACAGCACTGGGCTTTAAATACTTGGTGGTATTCGAAGACCTGTACACTAAATGATTGGAACTGTCGCCCATGAGAAAAGCTAATGCCGAGACCATTATCAAAGCTTTTGAGGACCATATTCTGAACCGATGGGGGGCACCGGAAGTGCTCATGCCGGATAACGGAACAGAATACGTCAACCAAGCGTTTCAAGGGTTGACAGAGACATATGGAATCCGATACTCGTTTACTCCGGTGTACCATCCACAGGCGGACCCTGTGGAGCGAGTGAATCGGGTCCTCTGAACAATGATCTCCGCATACGTAGCTCAGGACCATCGGCAGTGAGGAGTATACCTTAAGGATTTTAGGTTCGCCTACAACACGGCCGTACATAGTACCACGGGGTCAGCCCAGCCTACTTGAATCCAGGTAGGGAACCAAAACCTCATAATAGCCTGCGCCGAGGGAATGGAAGAACCACCCGAATTGCCCCCACCCGTAACGTCCTCAGCCCAAAAGGGGGTAACTAGAGGATTCGGACGCAAAAAGCAGGGACTGTACGTCATAGTCCGCGTTGTAGGACCGTCAGTGTACGAGTTAGGAACGAAAGACGGACAATTAGTAGGAAAGTTTCCAGTAAAACTGCTAGTCCCTTACCACGAGGAGGGACTGCCTAGGGAAGGGGGGGAGTAGGGAATAATGAGTAGTCAATCCCACCCTAATAACCCTCCTAAACCCTTGCATGCCCAGGGTGGTATAGAAATAAGACAGCTTTGCCAGCATGAATTTTGGGGTCCCAAACCACCCGTTTTTTCTTCTTTATCTACCGTCTGCTATTTTGATTTTCTTTTCCTTTTTGTTTGATAATGGTACCGATGAGAAATTTGATTTCTTGTTTGTTCTTGCCCACAAATAAAAGCAGGGTACCGAAACTGTTGTCTTGTATTCCCCGAACCATGTAATAAGTTTCGAGAGAAAGTATCCTTTGGCTCTCACCCCAGTCGAACTTCACTAGCATAACGTAGAGGAGCCGGATATAATATTTAGGCTTAGAGAAATGTTACGCCATGAGGGGTTAGGTACCCTTTCCCTAGAAGGGAACCTTGAAGAAACAGGTGATCCGAATTGCGAGATAGGTCCCTGAGTGTGGTAAGTAGGAGCAGCAAACCTAAGGAGACCTGGTAGAGGATCCACAGGAGCCTCACAGGACTGAGAGAACTGACAGGTAGTAAACATAGGGGCAGACGACGTTTACAGTCGCCAACCTAGTAGTGTCCAAGGAACCAGTACGAGAGGATGAGACACCACCGACACGGCGCAGCAGTCCCGCGCAAGTACCAAGAGTGCAGCACCGTCCGGTCACCACTGCATCCAGCGATGGATGCAGTACCAGTACCAAGTGGATCATCGGATCAGGCTGAACCAACCCTGCTATGACACATCGTTAAGCTTCACTCGCAGCATCGAAGGCAGTACGTAGTGCAGAGGTCGGCAGCGAGGGGAAATTTCTCAAGTCCAGCTCTTTTAGCACGTGTGGACCGCTCGCTGCGTCTCCATTCCTGGTGGCCCTTGAACGTCTCATTTACGATGCCTATGTCATCGAGGTACGCGTAGACGTTAGGCTCCATATCCCACCCTATGAGGGAGTCTACCAACCGCTGGAATGTCGCAGGGGCCCCTGACAGTCCAAAGGGCATCCTTGTCAACTGAAAGAGCCCCATTCCAGAAACTGTAAACGCTGTGTACTCCCTACCATCCTCGGCCATCGGGATTTGGTGGTAGCCCCACTATAAATCTAAGGTCGTTATATATTTCGCGGCGCGGAGTTGCTCAAAGATCATGTCAATCTTCGGCAAAGGGTACGCGTCCGTTTTGGCTACCTTGTTGAGCCTACGGTAGTCTACGCAAAATATATATGTCCCGTCCGCCCTTCGGGCCATTACTACGGGACTGGACCATCCGCTTTTCGACGGCTCTACTATACTCGCGGCTAACATACGAGTGACCTCATCTTGCATATTTTTCAGGACTTTCGGCGACACTCGATAATACCTCTGTTTTATCGGTGGGTGTCCCCCGACGTCTATGCTATGAGTTATGCGATCCGTTGCTCGAAGTACCTCACGAGGGGGTCCAGTTCCTGTCGCTCATCAGCTGTTATTTCTCTGAGGCCGCAACACTGGTCTAATGTTGTGGCATTTTCGTCCTTCCTCTCCACTTCCAGTTCAGTACCCTTCTCGGTATAGTGGTGGACCAATTCCGGATAGTCCGCCATATACCAGGGTCGTTTACTGACATCGTGTACTATTCCGAATGTTTGGATTGAATCCATACCCAAGAATACTTGTTCTCCCATGCTCGGGCCAATATGGATCATCATCATTCGCGAAACTCGATCGATTTCGATAGGGAGATAACATGTGGCCTGGACTTGACTGACGGTATCGTCACCGGTCATAACCGCTTGGTTCGGTATCGTGTGCAATGTTGCCTTTTACCGTTCTGCTTTAACCAAGCCAATATCTCATATTACCGTTCGGGATGCCCCGCCGTCAATCAAAGCGAGGACCTTAGGGGCATTACCAATTCAGGCAGTCGTAAAGACTCGCCCTTTGTCCTCTTTTGGGGGCTCCTTTACTTCTAATCGCAGTGGCAAAGACGAAACTTCCTTCGTCGGTACTATGGGTGACCCCTTGGACTTCTGAAGGGCTAATATTACCTGATTCTCTTGCCAGGGGTTCTGTTTGTTCTGTTTGTCTTCCTGGCTACCCCCTCCACTGCCGGATCCATCGACTCGGATCCGCCCCGTTCCGGTCGGTGCCCTTCGTCTTGTGGGGTCAATCCGGGACTGGAGGAAGAAGGGCTGACCCCTATGCCTTCTCCCTTCTTCTTTTTCCCGGACAATTCCCGGGCAGTTCGCACTCTTTAGTGGTCACGTCCTCCTTACCGCACCGACGACAATAATTACGCCTTCGGTTCTTTGGATACCCGATTTGGAAGTAACCCTTTTGTCGACAGTCCCAACATTCGACCTCCGAGTCATCTCCCTTCCTACCCGAGGTGGATGACTCAGAGGATGACTCAGAGGATGGCTCATTCTTGGATTCGTCTCTGCCCAAGCTCGCCGTTTGTCACCGTTTGTCGTTTCCTATTGTCGAGATTAGGGCTTTAATCAATTACGTTAACTCCAACGAGTTTTGTGGGGGTCCGCTATCAGCTAGTGTCGGGGTGCTGGCGGCCACAGAACTGTTATTGTTAGGCGGTGGGCTCTTCCCCTTATACGCATATTCTGGGATAAGGTACTTTGCGGGGGACGGAGGAGCTATATATTCACCTATCGTGGATATTACGCGCTCGTACTCTGCCGCTAGGACCGGCAGGCAGTTATAGTCAGTAAATTCGTAATGCCTGTTGGCCCTCCTGAAGTCGGATCTGAGGTTCGCGTCCACCCGGTTTATTTAAACCTCAATTTCCATTGGCCTGGTCGAGAGCTGGTAAAGCCCATACATGCAGGACAGGTAGTCTGCCACCGGTGTCTCTTGGCCTTGCCTGCGTGAGAGGATCTGCTCTTCCAGCCTTTCCTGGTAGAATGCATCCCCAAAGCGGGCTTGGAAATGCCGCTTGCACTGGTCCCACGTGTTCCATCTTAATCTATTCTGACGGAACCAGTGCTTCCCTCCCTTGCTAAAGTCGGATTCGTGTGAGGTTAGAGACTCGACGCTGGGTATTGATGGGTTGTCCGATCCGTTCGGGGTCCCTCATGTTCCCATAACCTAGGTTCGCGATAGTTAATTGGAGCGAATTCTCGCGCGTATGGCTCCGGATAGTTTTTTGGGTATTGATAACCCTCTGGTTCTGCGATCCGGCCCCAGTCTTCATTTTCGCGATGCTGTGTCTGAATATTTAGTGGAGCATCGCGGTTCTGTCTGTACCAATCGCTCTGGGGGCGTGTGTCCCTAATGATCGCGGCCGTAAGGGAGCACACGTTAGGGCACTCACTGTTGGTGGGTGATATACCGTTTGACTGGTTGGCCCACTTGCCTAGCGTGTCGTCACACTACGGCTGGGTGGCACCGTGTCTTGGTGTTCCCAGTCTCCTAACGGCCGGCCATGAGCCCTACCGGGGCTCCTAGATCTCCTATCTGCACGTTGTTATTGCTTGGGGACCGCGCTTCCCCCGTGATCTGGATGGGAAAAATGTGGGGACGTGCTTAGTCGAGTATCTGCCACACTGACCCTAGTCGTGGTTCCACGTGGCCTAGTATTCACGTTCGCGAAACGGTTGTCCTCAACTCGCGTGGTTCTCGCGCTTCCACCCACCTATGTTGTTCCCTGAGTAGGCGGCGCCATGGCCGCCTCATCCCCCCTCCCCATGTCTCTTCTGGGAGGTGGGGTGTAGGTTGGCGACAGTGTTCCCCTCAAGGCCTGGTCTCCCCCCATCCCTGGCCATTGTCGGTGCCCATGAGGGGTCGTTTCCAACATCGTAAAAGGTTGGTGACACCCGATCCGGTGCCGGGTACCCTCCGGTGGACCCGCTGTGTTGTCATCGGTCCCCAAATTTTGTGGTACCTGCCCCTGGTCGTCATCGTCCTCTGGGTACCAGGGTACCGCCTGGTTACCCCCACGACGAGCGAAGTGCCGCCCCATTCGCTCCCGCAATACTTCGTCCACCGCGTTCGCATTCAAGTGCAGCCCCCTTAGGATGGCTCATAGGGCCTCCCCTGCTAAATCATTGGCCCAATCCGGTAACTGGGCCATTACTGTGCTCAAACTGGCCCTAGATAGCCTATTCTGGCCCTCGATTGCCCCTTCCGACGCGGCTTCGGCTACGGACTGTGTTTCGCTATTAGCCATGCTTAACGGTAAACCGAGGTCATCCCGATTGCTACCCTACTCTGGCTCCCTCTCGTAGAGTCGTCGGGATCCATTGCCCTGCCTTAACTTGAAGACGATTATCTGAAAAAAAATACCCCGAAAAATTTCCGGGACGCGTTCGGATTTTTCGTAAATTCCCCAAATTTCTACGGGCCACCGAAAGTTTCCTAAAAATTTTCAAATTCCGGAAGTCGTTTCTAAAGTGCCCGAAAAAACTTCACTAAATGCCAAGGATCTTATCAAAACGTCTAAAAAAAACAACACAAAAGATCCTTCTTTATCCTGGGTAAGGTCGTTCAAACATTCGCAATTTCTTTAGGATGTAAAACCAGGTTACTAAAAATGAAATGGCTGCCACTTACCTATCAACCGCGAAACCAATACCAGAGTAAACCGAGTTAGTGGGCCACACTCTTTTAGCCGACGAACAACCTGCGAAGCTCGTTGATTCTTATTTACTCCAGGCGCCAGATAGATTACCCTATCCGAGCCCCGCTGGTTCCGGCCCCGTCGCGCTCGACAGGTCGACTAGCTCGCCCCCAATATCACATGAGACAAACAAGAGGGGGTGGGAATCGATTGAGCGAGAGAGAAGTTCAAACTTTTATAAAAACGAGTAAAAGCAAACACTTTAATAAGAAGTAATTACACAAAACATTCAGAATTTACATTCGCACTCAGTTCATTAATTCAAAGCGCGGAACCGAGAGACCATATCCCCAGGAAGCAACCTGTCACTGTGTCGTGGTCGTCCGACGCACCCGCGTTTACACCACGCCATTTCGCGTGTCTATTGGCGTGTTACCACCCACGGTTCGAATTGAGAGACGCCCGCCTCGACTTGCTAATATCGGGCCCATCGTGCTTCTTCAGTGATCACCCTGTTCCTGTCAAAAATCCACCCAAGCCTAACAAGCTAGAGACTTTTTGGAAAGAGGTGTACAAGATCCCGAAAATACTGGAGTTAAAAGAAGATACTAACAATATCACCCGCTTCAAGGAGTTTCGCGACAACCTCATAAAATCTGAGGAGGAATGTCTATAAATCACTGCCAAAGAGGTGAAGTGGCTGATTTTAGGACGCACTATACACCTATGGCAAGAAGTCAACATGTCCAACCCAGAGAATTACATGCCAGTAACGTGTTTGAGCACACTCTGTGAGATCTTTACAGCTGTCCTGAACGACATGATTGTTCGACGAATTGGGCCTGTGTGACCAGAGATGTACGAACAACGTGGGTCGAAAAAAGGTGTAGCCGGCTGTCGAGAGAACCTGCTAATTGACAGGTGTGTCTGTGAAAACGCTGAAGCCCATCAGCGCGTCCTGTCAATGGCCTGGATTGACTACCGGAAAGCATACATACTGAGATGCATAGAGAGATTGATGCCTCTTTGAAAAACTAGATTTACTATTTCATGTAGAAATTATCGTGTGGCGACGAACCACGTCACCTTCCAGAGGGGTCTCTCTCATGATGATTGGATAAGTGCGCCGAAATGCATCTGAAGAAAGGAAAGATTACTGGCGTTCCCAAGGAACCTGAGCTTGTGGATATAAGTGATATTAGACATCTTGACACTGGGGAGACTTATACATACCTGGGCGTGCCTCAAAGCCGTATTCAGGACGTAACATCAGTAAAGGAGTGTCTCCGCAGAAGATACAACTATCTTCTTCGACAGATTTGGCCTTCCAATCTGTCGGCGTTGAACAGAGTATCTGGGACTAACATGCTTGCCGTCCCGGTTCTACTCTACTCGTTTAGGGTAGTTCAGTGGACGAAGAGCGAACTTAAGGCCCCTGATATCACCACAGGTAAGATCATGCATATGCATAAAAGCTTGCATATCAATTCGTCAGTTCCGCGATTATATATTTCACGCCGTCAAGGCGGACGCGGACTTCTGAATCTCCAGTGTCTTCATAACCGAATTGTTCTAATTACAGCTTACAATGTTGTAAATGGCAGAGATCCTCTCCTAAAAATAGTCAGGAACCATGAGATGATTGGCAAAGGAGCGTTCCTTTACAAAGCCGCGGTGCAAGCAGCCGAGACCCTTGGCCTGAATTTTAACATCAGAAGTGACGAAAGTGCATTACTTCATCTAGATGCTTCACTTCTAAAAGCGGAAGTGAGGAAAGCAGAGGTTGAAAAATTCCACCAACAGCTACTCGACAAGAAAATCCACGGAAGCTTTCACAGAAATGTAGAAAAACAGCCCTTGTCGAAGGAGCAGAGTTTTACTTGCCTCAGATCATCAGAGCTTAATTCAGGTACAGAGAGTTTCATTAAACCGTATTTTATGTCAAGAAATTCCCAGCGATAGGTGCAGAGCGTGTCAAGCACACGCTGAGTACCTAGAACATATACTATGTTTGTCGCTCTTACGATGTTGGCCGCGACCCTACCCTGCCAAACTCTCCAAGGGTGATAAAGTCAATTATCCAGAGCGAGAAGTGCCAAATTTTCTGGGACTATGATTTTTGGTCAGCAGTCTCCGTTTCAAACTCAAAACTCGACATCGTTTTCCAAGACTTCGTAAACCCTTACCATATTTGTGATAGAACTTTCGGCCCCGGCAACGACTGCAGCCAAAATATTCGTTTGAAGTAATTGTCCTCATGATCGATGCTTTTGGAGGTGCGAAAATATCACTGGTTCATAACCTTAAAGCCATACCCGCTGGTCAAAAATATGCCAAGGCACTTACGAGATGGATGCAGAAAGCTGTCATCCTTGGGTTGCTTTCTGTGCTCAAGACACACGAATGTTTCGCCGGCTTTTCGTCGTAATTTCATCGTGCCGCCCATCTCAGGGTCGTGAGACGTCGCCATAAGTGTGATTTTCCGCGGTTCTGCTGGGAGCCGGTTTCATTTTTAGATGGCAGTTGCTCCCAGTGGGACCCT
>CAKNYM010047724.1:481-72871 GCA_932195095.1 Andricus curvator
ATGTGTGTGTTGTGAAGACCAATGGGACTATTTTTCAGAATAAATAAAACAAATTTCTAGAAAAAGCAGCCTAAAAATTGTTTGTAAAATATGAAATAATGTTGTGAGCTATCCGAGAATGTTTTTACAAAGAACCCATAGTTATTGTCAAGATCGGATCCATTTCAAATCAGGCAAGTTCTACATTCTTTGAGTGGTAGATTGTCTTATCGACGAAATATGTTGTTTCCAGAGGAAATCAGGCAACAAAAAACATAAAATTTTAATTAACTTATACAGTTTTTAATTCAATTCATATATTCTTCCTGTAATGGTTTCTTTCCGGATTCTGGTGAGCTTTACCGTCCTCTTTCGAAATCTGGAGATACATTTTCTGTTGATGTTTAACAAAAATTCGCATTTTGCAGATAAAAGAATAATTTTTTTCTATTTCGAAAGAGCAACTCAAAAACTATCGATTGGTGTAAAAAACTAAACATCGATTTTTTGAGAGTTAGATCTCCTTCTTCGCGGACGGCTAGACATGATTTGTTGATTTAATGGTTAAATATGTGTAAATTTGCTAACTTTTGAAACTATTTCATTTCGTAGCAATCTTGCCGTTACGATAATATTTACGTCATCCATGACAAAGCGATTTTTTTCCGCATGAAAGAAACGAGATCGAGTGGGCGCCTAAAGTTACGTGACGCTATTGAGAACGAGCTCGCACAGTATGCAAGGCGACCGGAAAGGAACGGCAAGTGGGCCACTCTTGAGGCGGATGAGCAGGTGAGCTGGTGTAAATCAGGGTGAACATAGCTCGGGAAGCGGAAGGGAATTAGAACGCCGTGCTGCCTAGGCCCAGCAGAGAGGAAGCATGTACCTGACTCTGGACCGTAACCAGATGCTGTCACCAACTTTTAAGGCTCGTTTAATAGATCTTTGTCTCTGCTATAAACCTCCCAAAACATTATCTCAACAGTTCCTAATTCTCTAATTAGTTTTTTTTCTATCAGGGCTTACCGAGATTTAAACATCTTCTAAATAACATTCTCCAGGTCAAAAACAAATCTGGTTAAAACTGGTTAAATCTTGTTCTGATTAGAAGTTTTAGAAATTTCTGGTTGACCTTTTTCTGGCGGTTTTATAAATAGTTTTCCTGGTAAATTTAACCAGATGTTCTGGTGAACTCAACCAGATATTCAGGTAACCATCGATTTCTGACTATTGAATTTTGATACTTATTTTCTACCTTCATAGATTGACACATCGAGAAACAGGACATGATGACAAAAGACATTTTTGGAAACCGACACAAGATCGTGCAACGTCTGTTACCAAATATAATAACCAGAATAGTTTGAATCAGACAAAAATCAACCCGAGTTAACCAGGCCTAAACGTGACTAATTGAAGCTGAAAAGTGACTAAAAGTGACTACCGCTCAAGCAAAAAGAGACCTGTAATGTCAGAAAAAAAATTTATCTACTCAAACATTTCGGTTCCATTATACACATTTAATTTATCGGCTTGCATTTACAAGATTAGATGAAATGCTATTGTTGAATTCGGGGATGAAAACCAAGGCCAAAATTGCTAGAATAAATTTTACAAGTTATGTTCATGTTTCATTTTATTTATATTTCAATGCCTCACAATAGGAACTAACGAACCTGAAAATTATGAATTGTAATAATTCCAATCCTAATATTGCAGACTTCAGAGCATAAAATGCTCTCACAGCAGGACAAATATAGGGTAATTTCTCATGAAAATAGGGGAATAATAGGGGAATAAATTCTTTTATATAAAATCAATATAGGTATCATTGAATTCAATACGAAACGCTTTAAATTCCTAACCTTTTAAGTAAAAATAATTTTTCGGGACGACTAGACACAGCCTTAAGTAAAAATATTTGCAACTTCAACAAAATAGATGAATTATTATCAACCAAGAAGATTAATTTTCTGCTAAAAAGCACGAGTTTTCAACAAAATACATAAATTCTTAACCAAATAGTTGAATTCTCTACTGAAAAAGATGATTAATTTTCAATCAAAAAGTTGCATTTTAACTAAGAATGTTTGATTTTCTACCAAAAGAGATCAATTTTCAAAAAAATAGATGCATTTTTAAACCAAAAACATTCATTTTCAATCAAGAAGATAAATTTTCTACCAAAAAAGACAAATTTTAAACAATATACATACATTTGTATCCAAATAGTTGAATTTTAAACAATTTTATTGACATGCATTTTTATCCAAATAGGGTTGAATTTTCAACAAAAAGGATGAGTTTTCGACCTAGAGGATTCATTTTCTTCCGAAAAAGACGAATTTTTAACAAAATATGTACATGAATTTTCAACCAAATAGTTGAAGTTTTTACTGAAAGAAGATAAATTTTCAATAAAAAATAGAATAGATAAATTTCCGTTTGAAAAAACTAATTTGCAACCAAGAAAAAAAAGAATTTTCAACCAAGTAGTTCAATTTTCAACCAAAGAGATAAATCACCAACTGAAATGATGAATCTTCAAGAAAAAATTTAATCTTTTGCAAAATAATTAAATCTTTAGCCAAACAATTGCATTTTTTACCAAAGAAAAAACAAAATTCACCAGAAAAGAGGTGAATTTTCAAAAAAACAGATGTTTTTTGACCGGTTTCTACCAAGAGAGATGAATTTGTAACAAAATATTTGAATTTGAAGCTAAAAAGTCGAATGTGTTAGAATTTTTTTTTACTTTTAACCACGAAAACATCAATTTTGAACAAAAAGAAAAATAAGTTTCAACAAAATAGTTGCACTTTTAAGCAAAGGAGACCAATTTTCAACAAAAAAATTACTTTTTTAACCAAGTAGATGAATTTTCAATTAAATGGTAGGCATTTCCAAAAGAACGATGAAATTGCAACCAAAGACAGTTGAATTTTAAAGCCAAAAAGAACAATTTTCTAGAAGATAGTCGAATTTTCAACCAAAAAGATCATTTTTAACTAAGAAAGGTAACTTTTTTTACCAAAAAAGATAAATTTTCTATCCATATAAACGAATTTTCAACAAAGCAGTTGAATTATCGACCAAAAATATCACTTTTCAACGGAATAGTTGAATGAATTAAATTAAATTAATTAATTACATTTTCAACCAAATAATTCAATTTTTACCCAAAAAAGTTTATTTCTGAACCAAGAATATAATAGTAGGCTTTTTAACCAAAAATATTTAACTTTCAACAGAGAGTGGTTCGATTTTTTTATTAGGGTTTATTGATTCAATTCGCGGAAGTTTCTTCAAAATACAGGGAAAACAGAAATTCTTTGAAAAAGTGGAAAATAGGGGAATAGGTGAAAGAGTGTGATGTCTGATATTGAATACTGCGACCGAAGTATGTGGTACGACGGTTGTAGAATGAAAATCTGGTGATGCATGGTGGAATGATGAAATTGACGCAGCTTAAAGAGTACGGAGTAAATGGATGGCTCCTGTACAAGCAATAAAAACAATATACACAGGTAGTAAAGCGAGTGTACGGTTAATGGGAAACTGAGTGACTGGTTCGATATTATGCAAGGCGTGAAACAAGGATGCGTTATGTCATCATGGCTATTTATCATATTTATGGGTAAGTTTCTAAGAATGGCCCTCTTCTACGAAGAAAGTGTAGATCTCGAAACATTAAAGGTACGTGGTTTAGCTTTCGCAGATGACAAGATTGTTATGGCAGAATCAATCTAGGAATTGCAAAGAATGTTGAATAAACTTAATACAAGCATGAAGAACATGGGCCCCGAAAGAATGGTTAGAATCTGCGAATGAGACCTTAATCCGTAGAGACATAAAAAGCCATGGAAACACGAGAGCTTGCATGAAAAAATGCATGGACGTGAAGGAAGCTAGAGTAGTATGCTAGGACAGAAAAGTGTGGCGACAAATAGTTTGTAAACAGAGTGACAATAGAGTGAATGATGCCTGAAACAAAAGATCTTGGATACTAATGGACCCGAGTGGGGAACTTTACATGATGACTTTGTGAGGCTCTTCACTTAGGGTGATCGCTGAAGAGATTCATTAGCAACGTGGGTCCGAGCAGTGTTGTGGAACGAACGTGACATTTAAATCAATAACACGAGAATTCTAGATCAATCTAAAAAATCTATACCCCCTACCTCACATTACTCCTTTCCTCACCGAGCAAGTCACGCCTACCCCGAAAGGGAAATGACTTAATGGTATAATAATAATAATAATAATAGATAGATTACTATAGATTTCATACATAGATTATTAAGGTTTTTTTTAGATAAAATCTGAAATGAGATAGATTAAACTGATTAAACTGATTAAACATTTAAGTGACTAAAATGGCCTTTTCCTTGAAATAAGTGACTTTTTTCAAAAAGTGACCAGAAAGTGTCTTGAAAAAAAGTGACTAACAGTGACTTATGTGACGGTGTGGCATTCCTGGAGTAAACTAACCAGGATTTTCCAGTCATATTAACCAAAATTTCTGATCGAAATAACTAGAAAATTCTTAACCACACGATTCTAGTAACTTTAACAAGACCTTTTTTTTATTACTCCATCTTCAGAAAATACAACAGAGAATAAAAATAAATACTGAAGTCAATGCTCGATTTCCAAATAAAAATTCGAAAGCATTTTTTTAAATCCAAATTTAGTGCTTTCTCGAAAATCGTAAGGTTTCATGACCGGACACCTGAGTCTCGTCGTAATGGGCAAGGTGTTGAAGTAAACGGGCATTTTTTTTGTTTGGGGCTCATCGACGTGTCAGGGCAATGAAACCCTTTCGGGAAGGAGCAGGACGATAAACCCGTATCTTTATGAAACGACATCGAGCCTTTACGCCCTGAGAACTCTTTGTTCGCTCAACGCATGTTTCGGCTCCTCCTCAATGTCCAGATTTTAAGTAGACGCTGATACTCAGACTGGGAAACGACCAGGGGACGGGCCACATATTTTTCCATTCTGGCATTAAAAATCCAACTTCTCAGATGACGTGGAAGAGTATAATAGTCTTATATCATTTCGTCCGTCCGTGTTTATCGTTGCGTTGGAAACTAATTCCGAGACCTGAGATACTCAAGAAAGACGAAAAATATATCAAGAAAATAAAGGGTTCGGCCCATCACAGACTTGATTCTAATTTTAGAATAAACATAAAGCCGGAGTTATACACTACCGTCGAAAATTACCTACCGGGCTAGCGCGAACGGTACTAATCACTGATGACTTACACATGATAACTCGGTCAGAAATAAAGCTAGACGTTTTTGAAAACAGGATTAGAGAGCTTACGAAATTCCACATCAAATGCCCCCTAGTAGATATATTTTCGACTTTGTGAAGAGGATGCATCATGTAAGAAGTTTTTTTTTTAAATTAAAGAGTTTCTCAAATTTTGTACCTCAACTGCAACTCGTGTCATAACCTAGGAAACCTGCAATAAAAATGTGAAATTTAGAGCAATCAATCAATCTTATCTTTATTTCAAACCATTAAAATTAAAAAAAAATCATGGGTATAATATTGCAGAGATTGCTTCCTGTAAATTTCACATTTTTGCTGCAGTTTGTCTAGGTCATGCCACGATTTGAAGTCGAGATACAAACTTCGATAAATTCTTGAGTTTAAAAAAAAAGCTTCTCACGTGATATATCCTTTCCAAATAGTCAAAAATATCTCTACTAGGGGTCATTTGACGTGGAATTTCATAATCTTTTTAAAAGTTTCCTTTTAAATGTCTAGCTTAATTTTCGATCGAATTATCTTGTTTCAAAGTCGGCAGTGATTTTTATTGCCACTTTTGCGCTATAGTATTTTTAGATCTCGTATAGACTATTTTTAGCGGAGATAACAAAATAATTTATTTTAATTTTATCGCTGGTTGGGAATGTTAAAAATCCTAAAACCTAAGTGGAATTTCATGATTATCTATACTTTAAAGCTAATTAGGTATTTCTAGGAGTAGAACGGCATTTTTCCTAAAAGCTGTGGAAGCTACCGAAAATCTTGAAAAGTGAGTGCCCTTAGGAATGAATGATTTCGGTGGTTCGTATGTGGTCCAAGGTATCAGGACGTTAACCCGAAACGTTCCTACTGGCGGTCAATTATTTCCGTGATGCATTTACTGCATTCGCTTCAGTCGGTCCTTCAATTATGTCCTCCGGTGGAAGCGATTATACGGTATTTCGGTATTCGCTGTACCCATGTAAAGTCCCCTGACGATCCAATCTTATCGCGAGGAAGGGCCGCACTCGGTTCGGTCTCTACATAAATTATCGCCACGAATTTCGAAATGCTTCTCTTTTAAAGGCTCACTGGTGGTATGCCGCCGCTATTATTGCCACAAGCTGGGATTTTTAATAATACAAAAGTCGATGGATTACATGCAGATGAGCAGACTTTGTAATCAAATTCTCCAAATGATTCCATTTTGTGAAAAACTGTATTTTTTCAGATGGTACCTGACATTTATGTCAAATTGCATTAGAAAATCGAAATATATCAAAATGTATCGAGAAATGTCGAAATTCATTAAGCGTATATCGAAATGTATCGAAGTATATCAAAATGCCTTAAAGTATGTATAAACTCAAATTTTCGTTATTTTTCATTACCTTAAAAAGCTATTGAAATATATCGAAATTTGTCGGAGTATATCGTAAAGTATCGAAATTTTCAGTGAATATAAACTATTAGGGAGCAGCACTCATTTTTAAGCCTTCTTGTGCTCAATTTAAAATTTAAAAAAAATGTGCAAAGAAACATGTTTTTTTTTTTGATTGGGTCACATGTACACATTTTGAAAACATTTGAATATGTGAAACCGGAAATTCTTCCGATTGAACCAGAGAAACATGTTATTATTTTGCTTTTGCGACAGGACAACTTTTCGCGGTTTAGGAATTTTTGAGTTTTTTTGCGATTTTTGAATGTTTCAATCATAATGAAAAAAAAAATATTTCCACGAAAGCAAAATAATGACGTATGTTGGGTGTGCCGAGGCGGTAAGGACAAACTAACGGGACGAATTTTTGATATAATAGTGAAGATGAACGAGCGCCAACGAACGCCTCGAAGATGCTCACCGGGGATCCCGGTTACATCAACGAAATTTATCCAGCCGTACACACGTAAGCAGCACTGGATCCCATCTCGATAAATAATCGACGTTTACCTCCCGTTCTCGGGAGCGATCAAGAAGAATGGGAATATGCATAAGTCAGCGATATAATCGCTCAAAAAGAGGTAAAAGGAAGACAAAAAGAGAAAGGCACAATTTTGTGAACTACCATATAACTAAAGACAAAAAACGCTTGATAAATATGAGAAGAAAAAAAAGATTATTACATGCGGATGTACAAAACATGATGTAGGATTCAGTTGTTAAAATGTTATTTGCATTTCTTGGAGTGCTTTTAGATTTTTGGATACCGTAAAACCTGTGGTTTTGAATTCGCCAAATGTGCCTTAAAATATTATGAATATAAAATTATAATTAACAAAAATCCAAACTTCTTGATGGTCTACTACCTAAATTCATCGAAAGTCTCTTCTGATTATTCCACAATTTCTTCTTTTTTAAGGTCTTTGTATTATACGCAAGATTTCATTAAAATTTTGTTCTCGTTTAACCTAAGATTTGCTTATCTATAACTAATTTTAATAAACTAGATACGTCACATTTTGTAATTTTAATATGGAGTTTTTTTCAAACTATTCTTATATTTGGCTAAAACGCTGCAATCGCTGAACTTTCAACAAAAATTATTTAAAAATTGAATTTGTAAAAAAAATATCGAAATAGAAAAGGCTATAAATAAAAGGGCTATACGGAAAGGCTCCAAAAGCTTACTCAAGTTCCTAAATAAAAAGAAAATAGATATTTAAAAACTTTGCCGAATTCAGGCTTTGAATTTTTTTCGACACTCAAGCTGTTTGAAAGTTCTAAAGTTATATTTGAAAAAATACTCTTCTGAGGAAGCCAATAACTTCGACTATTTTGATATTTGTTTTTGAACTCAATTTTTGAATTTTCGTTGACATTGTAGCGACTGCAGTTCCGCGGAATAGAAACACATGTTATTAACTCTGTAGAGTGTAGAACTCCATAGACACAAAAATTGTGCTAATAAACATTATCTTTCCCAAGGCTTCAGTTGCCGATAACAAAGAATGTGTAATGTGGAATAATCGAGTCAGTAGTGGAGGAACCGGGAATTTGATGCGAGATATTTTTATTATTATTATACCATTAAGCCCGTTACCCCTTTCGGGGTAGGCGTGACTTGCTCGGTTGGAAAATAGTAGTGTGTAGAATGTAGATGGGTATATAGGTATAAGGTAGATAGGTATATAGGTGTATGGTATAGATATTTTAGATTGATCTAGAATTCTCGTGTTATTTATTTAAATGACACGTTCGTTCCGAAACACTGCTCCGACCCAGGTTGCTGATCAATCTCACTAGCGATCACCCCAGGTGAAGAGCCTCACAAAATTGTTATGTGTGGTTTCCCACTTGGGTCCATTTAGTATCCAAGGTCTTTGTTTCAGGCGTCATTCACTCTATTGTCACTCTGTTTACAAACTATTTGTCGCCACACTTTTCTGTCCTAGCATACTACTCTAGCTTCCTTCACGTCCATGCATTTTTTCATGCAAGATCTCGTGTTTCTATGGCTTCTTATGTCTCCTCGGATTAATGTCTCATTCCCAGATTCTAACCATTCTTTCTGCGGTCTACCTCTGGGCATTCTGCGATTTACTTTACATTTATACACTTGTTTGGTCAGTCGTTCATCTTTCATTCTTTCAAGATGTCCGGACCATCTTAACTGACTTCTTTCCCATATGTCAACTAGTGTCTCTCCTGTACCACATTCTTGGATGATTATCTTGTTTCGGACTTTATCCAACAGTGTTTTCCCGCATATTGTGCGCAGATGTTTCATGCCGATCGCGTTAATTTTACTTCTGTCCTTTTCTTGACAGGTCCATGTCTCGCTACTGTATAGTACAGTCGGTACGAATATAGAATTATGTATGGCAATTTTAGCTTTTTTTGATATGTTTTTATTTCTGAGAATGAACCCTGCTCTACCGATAACCTTCTTACCCTTATTTATGCGCCTATCTAACTTCCCATATATTTTTCCGTCGCTACTGAATAGGCTACCCAGATATACGTACTTGTCAACTTGTTCTAATCTGTCATCATTTAGGACAATGTTGCACATTGTTTTCTCACTTTTCCCCTCAAACACTATGATTTTTGTTTTACTTAAGTTAATTTTAGGGCCCATGTTCTTCATGCTTGTATTAAGTTTATTTAACATTCTGTGCAAGTCGATGATGACGTTAGAAAAGTAAGTGAAGAAAAAATGGTAGCTCAATGAATGAATGATTATTTTAAAGGTCCAAATTTTGTACGTTAATGAGCCTGAAACGAATATGCCGAACAAATTTTTATAGCTTACAGACCCGAAAATATGTTAAAAAGTAGGGAAATTTGACAACTTTTAAAGACAGTGAACTTTGGAACATAGTTTTTTATCGAAAAAATAATAGGAAAAATCTGAAAAAAATGATGGTGATACTTTAAACATTTCTAAAAAAATTGCCGTTGAAAAATTTGCAGAATATAACAAATTGTTCGTTTTTGGTACATAAATACACAACTGCACTATCTTAAATTCTAATGAAGATAATGAAGTGATTTAAATTAGAGGTAGTTAGTTAAACGATTTTTAATTATTTACAATGATATTTGAATACAGTTTTTTTATACTAGAAAGCAAGTGTAGGAAACCAGCGGGGTAATTGAAGTTTTTACGTCTTTAATGTTTATTGCAGACTGTAGTTTTGATATATATTGTATATTTTTTCATGGTTATATTTTATAAAATGTCAAAGATTAATAAAAAATCGAGATAATGACTTTTTCTGTTTGTTTGGAGTATCAACAATTCGATTAACAAACTTTAGTTGCCGAAGAAATACACTGAATACACTGAAATGTAAAAAAATGTATTTGTATTCAAAAAGAAGTAGTGTTCCATTACCGTAAACATCTGGAAACTGAATTGTTTTTAGAATCGTATGTATTTTTCGTTTCTTCTAACCTCTTTTGACATCAATTTCTCCCTATATTGTTGGCGTAGTGTCCGGGAACAGTTGCCTCTCATTTGTGTTTCATAGCAAAATTACAATTAAAATCAATTAAGTGACATTAATTAACTTATATATGTTCTCAAATGTATATATTCAATATAGATTTGGTTACTTTTCTAAAGATTATAAAAAACAAAAAATTAATAATAGTAATAATAATAACCAATAACATAATTAATTTTTCCTTTCATTAATTTATTACTGCTACGCTTGAGCAAGCTCATTCGTCGTATCCCACCCAATAATAAAAATTCTCTTGTCAGAAAAATCGCTGGGTATTATTTGACCTCACTATCATTATTGTACATCTAAAATGGTCCTTCTAACATCCTTTGCAGCAAATCAGTTTTGAATATTTCGTAACTGTTGGCAATGTGCAGATTATTAAACATTAAATAAATGGAAAGACAAATGAATGGGAATAGAAAAACAGGGTTTGACACACAAACACTCACAAGTGAAAAACACCAATTTATGCTAGATAAAACACTTAGGTTTATTCAAGTAAACGGGTATACACTTTAAATTGGGAAATCGATATGGAGTGAGAAAAATACCTTGAGATGGCAATGCAAAAAGAATGAATATCTGAACTACTCTGAGGATAGACTTTACGCGCCGCTGCGCTGGTCACGCTCAGACTGACTGATGTACCTAAGGACCAGTATGACAGTCCTTCAAATCCTTAGAACTTAGACCTTAGAATCTGTAGATTCCCTTTAATACTTTAAGCTTTCGCTACAATTATAATAACACAAAATCGTTGCATATCTAACAGTAACAAATCCAACTCATATCTATATGACCTGTAAATGACTTTTCTTGAAATTTTGAATGATTATAAATGAAATTGGTTGACTGCATTCGGGTAAAATTTAGATGTCTCGGTATATTCCGATACTTTTTTGTATCTGACAATCTGTCCAGACATCAGGAGAGTGTAAGCTCAAGTTCAGGAGAGGAAGACCATATCGTCTTTCCAACCTTGTTCGCCGCTCACGATTTTTAGTTTCATTAGTTCCAACGTCAGGATAATCCCTCTAGCGCCGTAGCTCAAGTTTAAGTACAGGCGAAGAAGTAGTTGGCAAGTGCGCCAGGGGTGTAAAGTGTAAGCGATCCTGTGGCGTGAGGGGCGGGGGCTTACTGCTGGAACGATTACCGGTCGTTCGATTAATCGAAAACGAGTTTTGTCCAAAGGGAGGGGGATGGGAGTGCAAGAGGTGCTCGGGCAAGAAGAGGACTCACCGTGGTGAAGGGGAGGCAAGATATAACCTTGATGGAGGGGGTGAGGGGTCTTAGAGGACATTGGTGCCCATCAACAAAACGCAGTTAGTTTTGCGCAATGTAACCGAGGAAGATCCGAATGGCTGTAAACTGTATAAAGCATTAAGCGTTAATCTCACCAGTGGACAAGATAATGCTCCAAGTCGGCACCGTGTGAGGATCCACCCGAGTGGCTATTTATCTCGAGTTTAAATCGATTTGTATGCTAATCCCCCAGTGAAATCTGCCTCGCGTACGCATAAAACAGAGACGGAGGCCTACAAAACTCGCCTCATGAGATTCCAGATATATCTCTGACTAATTAGGCCCATGGACCTAACCTTCGATTCTTCCCCCCTCCCTAATCTCTTCTTCACTAGAATTCTTCTGTGTATTATTTTTCTGATTTTCTCTTCGGATAGCAGGGTTGCCACTCAAGACTGAGAACGACATTTCCGGTCATTTCCCGGGTTTCAACATTTATCTCGAATATTTCAATTTTCAATTGCAAAACTTCCAAACTTCTCCAGCATGCTTCAAGTTTGGGTATATATTGAAATTCTAATTACTTTAGGTAAATAATTTTCAATTAAAAAGTCATTTTATTAGATTTCAAATACGAAACAAAATTTAAATAATTTTTGACTGAGTAATTAACCAAAGATAAATCATAATAATTTAAAACTGTGATATCAGCTAAAGATAAACAAATTTCTCATTAGACCCAAAAAAAACAATTAAATTGTAAACTACAATCCTGCAAGAAATAATGCAATTTTTACAGAATCAATAAATCCACTTACAAGGGCTACCATTGTGTGCTAAAATGTTTAATGGAATTCAATCATTTTGGACCCCAAAGCTAAGTCCACCAACACCTCACAGTTCAAAAACGAATGTAGCGCAGAACAATTTTAAATTAGAAGCGTTTAAGACTGAAAAACATAAATAAAATAAAGAAACAGTTTTTATAAAGCATCAATTTCGCACATCTTCAGAATGTCAATTTTCGAAATTCGTTGTATATTTGATTTTTTTTTTGTTCCACGATGCCTTCATATCGAATTAGTTTTTATAATTTAGAGAAAAAAATTCTGTAAGACAGTCAACATTTTTCCCCGTATAAGACTTTCAAAATTGCATGATTTAAAACTGAAGTATTCAATATTAGACAAAATCAAAGCTTTAAAATTAGACAATCTTAAAATGAGAAAAATTAAAAATTGTACAATGCTAAAACAGAAACTTAAACGTTCATAATTAAACATTTTCAAACTCAAGCATTTTCATTTTGGGGTCTTTGAACAAAATAATAATTTAATTATAGAATTTTTAAACCGAGTTTGTTCAAAACTAAATGATGGAAATTTCACATTTACTGAATAAAAAAATTAAATATTCTACACATTAACAAAAAATACTGAAAATGCTTCAACTATTCAGACTCTCCATTTGAAATATTTTACAAGATTGTACAATTGAAATGGTCTCCTTCATAAATTTTCAGCTTCAAATTATTCAATTTTAAACGTGTTCATCTTAATTATTATTTAAAACTGTACAACTTCAAACACTTTTGACTTGAAATTTAAAGGCTTTAGTTTTTCAGTTGCAAAATTTTGAAAATTTTTTCTATGACTAGAAAATGTTGAATATTCAAGCTTAAAATTTTTTCCAATGGCAAAATGAATTTTTATAATTGGTTCTTAAAATTCAACAATTTAAAATTAGAAGTACTCTGAACTGTTACAATTACCCATTGGAATCGTAACCATTTCAAATAATTTCCAAACGAACTTGTATTATTTCACATGATATATCAAGCAACCAGAATGTCTACTTGACGGATGATTTTAAATTCCCGGAATTCTCCCCAGTCAATTTTTCATTTTCCCGATCTGGGAATTACACTTCATGATCTAAATTTCCATTTCCCAACTCAGAATTTTAACTCATTTGGAAAATTCCCTGTTTCATGCCAGATTTATAGTTCTTTTCGAAGATTCCCTGTTCGAAACCAGAATCATAATGATCTTCGAAAATTATGTCAAACTTGTAGTTCTTTTGGAAAATTCACTGTTCCAAGTCAAAATTAGAATTCTTCTCGAAAATTTCCTCTCCCAAATCAGAATTATAATTATTTTCAAAAATTCCTTGTCCAAGGTTTTTCTGGATTATATTTTTCTCTCCAAAATCCCCTGATCCAATTTAGAATTGCATATAATTGCTTCGGAAATTTTCATGTTCCTACTTTAAATTATCATTCTCTTCAAAAATTTCCCGTCTTCATTAAAAAATTGTAATTCTTTTGGAAAATTCGCTGTTCGAAGTCAGAATAATAATTTTTTTTCGAAAATTTCCTCTTCCAAGACAGAATTATGATTCCTTTGGAAAATTTCTTGTTCCTTATCTGAATTACAATTTGTTTTCTAAAATCCCCTATTTCAAATCATGATTACAGTTTTTATATTTATATTTTAAAACGCAAATATTTCTCTCTTTGATTAAAAAATATATATTTACAATTTCAGTTAAATACTACTACACGAGTAAGTGTACACCGAATTTCAAGATTTCAAAGACTTTAAATATTTCCAAATATAAAAACAAAATTGCAAACAGCATCACCTACCATATTATCATTATCGAGAATGAAGTCTTTTCTATTGTTAGTTTCGTGATTGAAAAAACGAATGAAAAATCCCGGTAACTGAATGAAATTTTCGGTCATTTCCCGGTTTTTCCCCGGTGAACAATTGTTCGCCTTTTCCCGGTTTCTCGGTTAAGTTGACAAAGTAGTGATTTCCCGATTTTTTCCTGCTCTCAAAAATGTTTTAAAAAAATTTTCAATTGTCATATAACTGTCTCTAACGAGCTGATTACAATGTGTTGTTCACAAACATATTTCTCTAATTTTAACTCCTTTTGTGCAATTATGTTACAAAAAATTTACTTTCTTGAGTATATGTTTTTAAAAAACTGATTTTTTTAAACATACTTCTTTTTAAGCCTTCTTGTGCAATTTTGTTAAACAATGACTTTTTTAAGTTTATATTTTTTTCTAAATGTACTTCCAAATATTTAATAAACAGTGACATATTAAGTCATAGACCCTGCGGTCGTTCTCTAGAGTTCAGTTCTTTGCACTGTCCTCAAAATTTCGATTTTTGGCAAACTCTAAAAATGATGGTCGTTTCTTTTTCTTTATTTATTTATTGATAGAGATATATTTTATCAGAAACTGTTGAAAATTATTTTTGTTGTGAAATAAATAGCTGATTTGTGAAATTCGTGTAAGAGAAAATTACAGAGTGGATGCGTTGCATTTAATAAATTACCCACTGACAATCGCATTGGCGGAGCTGGTCCGAGTGACAGTGAATTAAGTATTTTCCTCGCGCAGAGACATTGACGTGTCTATTCAACTACGCTACACGTGTACCTAGATATCAATATCACTGAAATTACATCTGCTCTCGGTTCGTAATAGCATTTCATCGAGCGTGTGAATAATTTGAATAAGATATCCTTCAAAATTGATATGTTAAATTACAAATATATCGAAAAAGGTTATTTTGAAAGAAAATTATGTTGAATTATTATGTCAGAATTTGTGTGCAATATTCTGACAGTAATAGACAAGTGGAAAGTATGACATGAGGAGACAAATTTAAAGTCAATGAAGTAAATTTATGTAACAGAAAATGAATTTTGTTTAGTGATACAAAATGAGGCTCTTAATCATATTGAGTTCATTGGAACTAAACGATCGTTTTGCGAAGTTCGGTGCAGTTGATTTATCTTGAGATTTGGACCCATTAGCTGTTTTGTAAATTTAATATAAAAACGTTTTCTACGTCCGACCCAGCTTCGTTTATGATTCGTTTATACGTTAATATCGCCGTTAAGCGGACGGGACTTGGAGCTAACTTGTTCGCCCGCCTGAATGCAGCCAATATTTGGTATCATTATAAGGGGCAAAAGTGATTTTGTGGATTTTAAAGTTATTGCAATTTCGAGAATTTTCTGTATTTCGAGGAATGTATAACATTAGTTAATGCTGATATTCACCTTTTAGCCTAATTCAAGTAGGGAGAGCTAAACGGTGACAAGTACACTTTTTGACGAAATTGAGTTTTCTTCAAAACTCATACTTTCTCGCCTTTTCACACCTATTTTAGTGAAAAAATTAAGGTTTTTGATATTTTTCCACTAAAATTTCGTATTTAAATAATACAAATAAAAAAAATGAATACGATCAATGTTTATTTTTTGTTAAATAGTGTTATTTGTTCATGAAATAAATAAAAATGTGTGTTTTAGATGATTTTCTTAACGGTTTATGTACTATTTTTTAATTATAATACCAGGAAAGCTCAATGGTGCTAAGTCCATCGCCATTTCAATTAGATTATTACATGCACATGTAGCGTCATCAATTTTCATACACAATGGTTGATTGGACTCAGCACCACACAGTGAGGCAAAAAGAAAACGTCCATGGAAAAATTGATTTGCAGAATACAGTTGCTATCCAATTTGACCGTTAAAAATAAATCTGATAAAATCAATCCCCACAATTGTAGATTCGATTTTTCCGAATAATCGATATGCATTCATTTAAAGAAATCCCTGGAATCATTGAAATCGCGTGAGAAATTCTTGAAAGGCTTGGAAATTACTTGGAATCTCTTGAAATCCTTGAGAGTCCGTTAAAATCCCTTGAAATTCTTTAAAAATCTTCAAGAACCCCGCGCAATCTCTTGAAAATTCACAAAATCTGTTTGATTGTTTGACATTCCTTAGAAATTATTTAAATCCGTGGCCATTCATAGCAAATGCATTTAAATTCCATGAAATCTGTTAGAGTACCTAAAAATCTCTTTATATCCTTAAAAATCTCTGCAAATGTTTTGGAACCTTCAAATATACAGAAAAACTTTAAATCCTGTAAAAAATTATGAAATCATTTAAAATGTTTGAAAATCCTCGGAAATCTTTCACAATCTGTTGAAATCTTTCAAAAACAATTGAAATCTTTGAAAATCCTTGGAACACCATTGAAATCCTTTAGAATCTCTCAAAATTAATTGAAATTTCGTAAAACTTTTAAAATCATTGGAAGCCCTTCGGAAGCTCTTGAAATTTATTAAAATCTCTTCAAATTCCTCGTAATTCCTTAAAATCGGATTTCTTGAAATCCATTCAAATATTGTAAAATTTTGTAAAATCATTAAAAATCGTTAGGAATCCCTTGAGAAGCCTTTGTAAATCGTTGGGAATCTTTCATAATTTCTTAAAATGTTTCAAACTCCTTTGAAGTCTTTAGGAATCGTTTTAAAACAATGGGAATCCTGTAAAATCTTTTAAAATTCCTTAAAATTTGGTAAAATCCTTTGGAATCTTACACTGCCTTTTGAAATCTTTGGAAGTCCTTCAAAATCTCTTCAAATTCCTCGCAATCCCGTAAAATTCTTTAAAATATTTGGAAATCCATGAAGTCCTTTGGATTCACTTAAGATCCTTTAAAATCCCTGAAAATCGCTTGTAATCGAGTTTTTAAAAACTATACTTGTTCTACTATACTTCGGAATTTCTTTAAATTCTTTAAAGTGCCTAACAATCGCTTTAAATTGCGTAAAAGCCTAGGATCGAGGAAGCTTTGAAATCTTTACGAATCCCTTAATATTCCTCGGAAGCTCTTGAAATCAGAAAAAATGAATCGCCTATGAGAATCGGAAAGAATGACTTGATTGATTCGATTAATTCGATTTATAAAAATCGAGTGATAGGCTCGAAATAATCAATACATAAATAATCGAATCTAGATCATCGATCCCTAGGATGGGAAAAATCGAGCAACATGTTTTTATTTTTGCTTTGCATTCTACGCGCACCAGACACCTGACAATATAAGAAGAACCTCCCCTCACGCATACCTCTGATATTCAGGCGATCGATCAATTATATTAATGCTTGGCTGGTTCTAATTCCGGTCCTTACGGCGGACCTTATCGCGATTTATCGTCAGGTTGAGGTGTGACTTACGGTTTATTGCCTCCTCTTGCGTTCCGTTCTTCGAATTAAGAATGCCTGGTTTCTGCTACCGCCACGAAGAAAAAGGGACCTGATGATCGAGAGAGAAAATAAGGGGCTTGAGAATTTCGTGATCGACGACTTGCCACCGACATTGTTGACAATAATGGTGATCTACGCGAATGCTGAAGATTTTACTTATTTTAAAGGCACTTTTAGAAAAGCAATTTCAAGAGTTGAGCAATTCTAGACTCTTTAAGTATCGCAGACAAACCAATACTTAAATGTTAATAATTGGTGCTTCATAATGTGTACGATTTGACAGCCAATAATCGACAATTTAAATTGCTTCAATTTATTCCTCCTTCGCAATTTGTCATCCTGTTTTTCTGCCCCCGATAAATGGTAACGAGGTACGTCCATAACGATTGTGATTAACGTTAATAACGATCCTTGTTTTTGCGACCCCAACATATAACCTGAGAATCAATTACTGGCAGCGAAACGGTTGTTCATAGTCTAGTAGGACATTGTTCCGAGTGACTTTTACTTACAACTAGTAATAATAGAGTTCGGCTTAAACAAAGGATCCCATTAGGCACCGCACGCATTTTCCATGCCAAGGCGAACTGGACTGTCTTACAAGACGGATTATGGTCCACAATGAGACACCTTCATTGTGCTCGCTCAGCCTGGATTGGTAAACCACCTGTTTCGCAAAAGACATTGCGCCGTTGGCGCTCAGAATCTATTATTATTATCGTGGACACTTTGTTATTGGAGGCATCAAAGTGAGACTGGCTACGTAGAGGAACAATCGCGACAATGGTATATGAGAGAATGTACCCTGTTGTACAATGTACGAGCACTCTTACTTGCATACTGGATGAACGATCACTTACTGCATCGATTATATCTCCGCTTTTTGAATCGCTATTACGTTCCTATATCCGCTCGAACCGCTCGCTCTCACGTTCAGTAGATTTATGTGGGACGAATCTCGATTTCTCGAAATTCAAGAGATTTGAGCGAGATTATATCGATTTTTGAAAGAAAATAGAAAGTTTGGAGTGGTTATAAGATTGCATGGGGGAAAATCGGGCTCGAATTTTCGTTATAATCGAGACAAGAGAGTTCGAATTGTAAAGACAAAAAAACGGCCGGACTTCTCGAATTTCTGAAGAAAAATTATTACGAGAAATTTTGAATTTTCGTGATGAAATCGAGACAAGTTACCTCGTATTGCAAAACAAATGAAAGTTAGGAATATCGCACTGTCAGAGCAAGTTAAGAACGAGACATCCCAAACTTTTAAGAATAGTGCGGGACAAGATATCCCGAATTTTCGAAATTAAATCGGAATCCTGAATTTTCGAGGTGAAATCAAAAACAAGTCATCTCTAATTGCCGAGATATTTCGATTTAAGAAGGTAAAGTGAAAACAAGCCATCTCAAATTGCCGAGACATTTGAAATTGCCGAGACATTTGAAATTGATAAGATATTAAGATGTGTAATGAATAAAACACATCTCGGAAATCGAGACAAGTCATCTCGAATTGCCCAGACATTTTGAATTGCCAAGAAGGAATGAAAACGAGCCATATAAAATTTCCGAGACATTCCCAATTGCTGAGAGATTGAGGCATAATTAAATTGAGACATCTATCATTGTGGAGGCAAGATAAAAAAGAGAAATCCCAAATTTTTGAAATGAAATCGAGACATGTCATCTCGAACTGCCGAGAAGAAAGAAAATGAGTCATCTCGAATTGCTGAGATATTCTAAATTGCTAAAAAAATATGACAGAATGAAAATAAGACATCTCGAATTGTCGAGACAAAATCAAAATGAGACATTTCAAATTTTCGAGCTGAAATCGACACGAGATATCTGATCGAATTTCTGAGACACAATGAATACGATACATCCCGAAATTTCGACAGGAGCTCGAGACAAATCACCTTGAATTGAGCAGACATTTTGAATTGCCAAAACCAAATAAAAACGAGCCATCTCGAATTATCGAGATATTTCGAATTGCCGAGAAATAGAGACAAAATGGAAACAAGACTTCTCGCGTTATTGAAGAGAGATAAAAACGAGATATCGCAAATTGCCGAGACATTTTGAATTACAAGAAATAATTAAAACGCGTCATTTCGAATTTTTGAGAGATTTCCAATTGCTGAGACATTGATACAGAGTAAAAATGAGATATCTCGAATAGTTGACGCAAAATAAAAACAAGACATCTTGAATTTTCAAGATAAAATCAAGTTAAAAGATCTCGAATTTCTGAAAAACAGTGAATAGGAGACATCTTGCATTGCGGAGGCAAGATGAAAATGAGACATCCCGAATTTTCGAAATTTAATTGAGACAAGAATCTTGAATTTCTGAGATAAAAATAATATAAGACATTGCAAACTTTTGAGATGAAACAAGGCGAGACACCTCGAATTTCGAAGACAAAATCAATATGATATATCTCGAATTTTCAAGATAAAATAGTGAGAAGATATCTCGAATATTCCAGACAAAACAAGACAAGACATCCTGAATTTCCAAAACGAAATAGAGACGAGAACTTTTGAATTATCTAAAGATACTGGAGATGAGATATTTCGAATTTTTGTGACAAGATATCTTGAATCTAGAAACCGGATTTATTTTGGAGATCGAATCAAAACGAGATTAATCAGCAGATTCTAATTTTTGAAATTTAATAAGGAATCGATCAGTTTTAATATTCAGAAAAAGTAGGAATTTTCTGGAATTTGTTAACTTTCTATTTTTAAGTACTTTTTTTCTAGAACATAATTTAATTTTTGAGAGACTGGTTTTAATAAGATGTTTTAGAAGAATAAAAGTTAATGGTTAAAAATATCAAAAATCCGATGAAAAGCATAAGATCATTATCAAGAGACTCTTAGAAAGTTACAGAATCTTAGCTATTATATTACAATATTCTAAACGTTAAGAGAACGTTATCTTTGATGCATAGAATACACTTTCTCCTGTTTTGTATAAAACTCAAAATAATGTATTTTTTCCTCCAAATAGAATAAAAGCTATTAAAATGATTTGTAATATAAAAGCTAATGATGAAAAAGAGATATTGTATATCTCATTTAAAATTGTGCATAGTTAATTAAACGTTTCACAGAAATTGTACTCAAATTTTGGTCTAGGAAGGCTCGAGAAAATGTCTTTGCTCTGAAGAAATCTGAAATGAATATTTCAACACGAAAATTTGTTCAGCAATAGTTTAGAATGGAATTAAATCAATTTCGCTTCGTGAAATGGAAAACCGGTGGTAGAAGAAGCAAACAAGTGTGAGACCATGCTTGATATCCTAACTGGACTAACGACTCCCATAAACAAAGTCAGTTCCTATTGGTAAAGGTAGTCATTGCGCACTTGTGCAAAACAGAGAGGCAACTTGAGATTTATGTTCTAACAGTAGGAGCTCCTCCATTAAAAAAATTCTAATCAAGCCTTTTTACCAAATTAACAGGTAAACCTTCAAATAAGGATTTTTTCCTTTCTGAAGGCTTCCATCGCCATTTCTACCTGCAAGTAAATTCAAAACATCGAGTCCTCAAAAAAAAAAAAATAATAATTATGGGAATGTCCCTTTCATTTAGCAAGTAGTGAAATTATTTTGAGATTTCTAAAGAAGGAGAGAGGCAGCATCAGTTGCGAGCTACATTTACTTCCTCTAATTAACATTTCGCGGAGCTCATTTTAGCGGAAGTCGATTCAAGGAGAGGACAAACATATTTTCCAGGATGACAAGAAAGAGCACAGTGCGTAAATTTAACTTTACTCTTCGCAAAGCAAAGCAGAGGATCCCGAAAAAAAGAAATAGTGCTTCAGTCATGACAAGTAGCGGGGCTTCCCCTATAATTCCCCTGCCACCGCCACCGCCTACGTCTCTTACGTGCAATAATGCTCCAGTTTTGAAGCTTTTACATCTGGCCGCGCTCTCATCGTGTATAGTTCATGCTGGAAGTGGTCCAGAACAGGCAGTCGCGAGATTACAGGCACTGCGGTAACGACGACGTCGTAATGAGTTCAAGTCTTTCGAGATCTAAGGAAGTACTTTACGCCTGACATCTGACAAAGATTATTTCATTATTGCCAGAAAGAGTTCAGAATGCGTTAAGAAATTAGTTAAAAGGAATATGATTTGTTGTATTTCAGCCGGTTTCGTCTTTTAAACTTTTAAATACGTTGGATAATAATTTCTGAGGTTAATATATACGTAAGATTTTGTAGAAGGGAATGTTGGAAATAGAATTCGTTTTACAGATTTGAGCTGAAAAAGAAATGATTAAATTAATGTGAACAGGTAAGGGTATGACATAATTTTGACGAGTTTTCAACATCACGATTGTTGGAAAATACTGAAAATAATTACGGAAACAGAGATTCTACTAAAAAATGAAAATTCTCGAAAGAAAATGAAACTAACGGAAATGTTTATTCCTGAAATTTAAAATTCCCAGAATTTTAAAACCCGATTTTATAAATTCCCGAAAATATCAAATTCTCGAAAATATTAAATTGCCGAATTTAAAAAATTTCAGAAAATAGTAAATTATTGAATATTCAAATTCCCGAAAATTTAAATTACCGCAAAATAGTAAATTGCTGAAATTTCACATTCTGGAGAATATTAAATTGCCGAATCTCTTATCTTTTAGCGAATTTGAAAATTCAATTCAGTATTTTCGGAAATTTCGAAATTTACTTCCTTGATCCCCGACAGTATAACGAGGTTAGAACCGAATGAGTCATGCTTACCCCGAAAGGGATATGGCTTAATCATTAATGGTATAAGGTGTAATATGATATATCATGGTATGTGGTGTAAGGATAACAGCGGTAAAAGACGAACTCCAAACTACACAATGCTCCTAATTTTGTACCTACAATATCATCGCAAAAGATTTCAAACATCGTATTAAATTACCTTACAACATCCTCATCTCATCAGTCACTTGACTTACTCTTGATTTAGAAGAAAAAATTAATTTTGGAAATATAAAATATCAGCAATTTTAAAATTTGGGTTTTAAAATTTCAATAGTTTTATTTTTTTTTTAGAATTTTCATTTTGCGGGAAATTTCTGTTTGGATAATTATTTTTTCGGTATTTTTCCACATTCGGCAAAACGATTTCAAGAAATTAAATTCTTCATGAAGAATATCTTACGAAATCCCTTGAAACTGCAGTTTCAAGAGATTTCGTAAGATTCCAAAAGAATTCACCGGTTTTCATGATATTTTAAAGATTTGGAAAGTTTTACAAATATATTATTTGTTATTGTCCATTCAAAATAAGTATTATTCATAAAAATTGGATTTAAGAATATATTATTTGAGATTGATGAATCGAATCTACAATTTTGTGAATTGATTTTTGAGAGTCAGATCTATTTTTTTTGTGAATCGCCCATCCCTAATATATATTAGAATACAAATTATCGGGGTTAGGGGAAAGGGGAGATTTTTGTCGAGTTTTATTTATGGACGGAGATAGTTTTTTGCTGCATAACAATAATCATACTTTAATTCAGCTCTGTATTTTTTAAACGAAAATTAATAATTACAGATTTTGAATCATGTAACTTTACTCTCGATTAAGTAGCTCTGACAGGTTCCACTGACAAAGTCAACCCTACGAACCCTGAAGTGTATTTGAATCCCCTCCTTTGTCACAAAGAACAGAGTGTTTACAGCCCTTTCACTAGAATGGACAACCCTTCTCAAATTTTCTTTGAAGGAATACTCGCTGATAGAGCGACAGAATGAGGTCTTCCCGTTCATCAATCTTTGTATTTGTAGTATTTAGGCCTATTCAAAGGATCAGCACCTGCTTCCGGTTCTTCAACTTTATTCGAGTCCACTTTTAAATATTAGCGAAAGTGATTTTTATTCATTAGAATAATTAGGAATATTAGACTCCCATGGTCGACGTAAGGGGGAGGTGCCACATCTAGTGGGCATAATTAATTATTAATTATAATAAACAATCATAAATTTCATTATGATTTATTGTCAATCATAATGTAATTGAATTAGAAAATAGAAAGGAAAAAAGGTGACAAAAATCACTTGACTCGATGAACGCAGCTAGCAGGTCAAATTGTGAAGTCCACTTTTTACTGTAAAACGAATCGTCTCAAATGTCTCAAAGCCTAAAAAATTCCGTAAAATCTCACCTCCCAATTAGCTCAAACAATAAATTAAAAAATCCAAACCCAGTATTAAATTATCTAAATTTATTCATTCAACATTAAATTTATGATAAATACCGCAATATTTAAAATGACATTATCTCGAAGATATTCATGGGTGCGAGTATCGAACAATTCAGAAAGAAGATTTTTGAATAAATTATAATAGATTAGTGAAGTGAAGAAGATATAAATGAAATGAGATTTTCAAGTAGAAAGTTGGATAGGGTAGGACACTCGATAGGTTTGAGATCGATTGTGAATCGTAAAATGTAATCTTGGGAAGAATGATGCAATTAATGTCAAGCATTGGTATGGATTGGACATATTGTCATCGTTCATGAGGATTCCACCTGCTCCTTGGACTTACGATGCGGACCAGCGATGTGTGCCAGACACTTTTCTCCCTATACTTACGAAAGGCAACCGGGGCAAAGACGGGTTTCCTATTCACGCGTTGCGTTGGCTCAGTTGGCTCGCTTGCTCGCTCTCTCCCTCTCGCTCGTTTGCTCAAAAGACTTCAGAAGACGCTTACCGCTGAGAACGTTTTACGACATTCGGTAGGGCCATAAATTGTTATGCGCCGACCGATTTATGCGCCGATATCGGTGTACTTAAGTATACAAATGTGCCCTTAATTGGACTGTCTCCATCGCTGCGTGTACTATAAAAGAAGGGCCGACCCCCCTCTAACAAACCAAACGTGCTTCTCTTTATCCTTACTCGGAAATGAAACCATATTTCGTCAAATATTAACATTTTTATTGAGCTTTTTCAAGTATTTCGTAGAGAGTTTTATAATTCACGAGCATTTTTAAGAATAGGTAATTATTAAATTTATTTGATGGACTCTAATGAAATTGAGATGGAAGAAAGTATAGGTTTTTTTCTTTTTCATCCTTTGTCCATCAAAACATTTTTAATATAATAATTTAATATTTAAAGCGTTATAAATCAAATAAATTTAATTGCAAACCCTTAAAAATTAGACAGCATTTCAAAAAAGATATTCAAAATTGTATAATATACAATTCAAAGTGCTTGAAAATTATATTTCTTCAAAAAGTGCTTCTAAATGTATAAAAATTTTAATTAAAAATTCAGCTATATTTGAGGTAATTTTAAAATTAACAGCGTTTAGAAATAAGAATAGAACAATTTAGAATTCTATGCATCACTAATTCTAGATTGTATATTTTATTTCCAATTGAAAGTCTTAATAGTTTAAAAAATTTAAATTGAAAAAAGTATCAATGGAATAGTTGAAATTCAAATATAAAAATTGCAGTAGAAGTTGATTTTTATATTTAAATTTCAAACATTCACATTGAGAAGCTTGGTCGTTTAATTTTGAAGCTTTCCAAATTGAATAATTTTAAACGGGAACTATTTGAAAAAAATCAATGACAGCGTTCATATTTGGTTTAATTTCAATTTTAAATCGTTCAAAATTGAACAGCTTCAAAACAAAAATCCTAACAGTTCAACAATTCTAGATATAAAAGTCCAAAATTGTATTCTTTCAAAAGTGAATTATTCAAAATTGTGCAATATGAAATTGAAAGTTTCAATAGCTGCACAATTCTCAATTCGAAGCGTTTGAAAGAGAAACAATTTGAAATTAACTGATTATGAATTAAAAACCTCCAAAAGTGAATAAATTCGAACTTGAAGCTTTCGCAATTAAACAAATGTACAAATAAGAAAGATTCAAAATTGTACATTTTCACAGTGGGGACCATAAAAATGGAACAATTTTATATTTAGGCCCGCTAAGTATAAAAATTAAAGTAGAAGTAGATTTTTATATAATTCAAAACAGCAAAATTTCACATTGGAAGCCGTGGTAGTTTAAGTTTGAAGCCTCTAAACTTGAATAATTTTAAATTAAAACCATTTGAAAAAAAGTAATGAAAGCGTTCAAATGTTGGTTAATTTCATTTTAAAATCCTTAACAATTGTACATATTAAAAACAACCCTTACTAGCCAAAAAATTCTAAATAAAAAATTCCAAAATTAATTGGTTTCAAAATCGAATCGTTCAAAATTGTATAATATCAAACTGAAAGCCTTAAAAGTTGCACAATTTTCAGTTTGAAGCACTTTAAAGAGAAACATTTAACAAAAAAACCGATTAAAAAATCTGCAAATGAGAAAGGTATAAAGTTGTAAATTTTCAAAGCAGGGGCCATAAAAAGTTAACAATTTTTTAGAGATGTCCAAGGTCCGAAGTTTTGAGAACAGTACAAAGAACCGAACTCTGGAGAACGACAATTGTCAGTCCTACAAAATATAAAAATTGAAGTAGAAGTCTTGAGGAAAGCCTTGGTAGTTGAAGTTTGAAGCTTCCCAACTTAAATAAATTTAAATATATATACCATTAAAAACAAAACAAAAATTAATTAAAATATTCAAATTTTGGGTAATATACATTTTTAATCCTTTAAAATTGTACAGATTTAAAATAAAGGTCTTAACAGTAAAAAAATTATAAATATGAATGTCCAAAATCGTATGTTTTAAAAATTGGTTTGTTCAAAAGTATTCAATATCTAATTGAAAGCTTTAATAGTTGCAAAATTATGATTTTGAAGCGTTTTAAAGAGAAACAATTTGAATTTAACCGATTTCGAATTTAAAAGCATCAGAATTGAATAAATTCAAAGTCGCCATCTTCGAAATTAAACATATCTCCAAAAGTAAAATGTTTAAAATTGTACGTTTTTAAAATAGGAGACATAAAAATGGAGAAATTTTCATTTTAGGTCTAAAAACTTAAGTAATTTCAGTACTCAGCATTTAGAACTGAAAATTACTAAATTTGATCATTTGAAAATTGCCTAATTTTAAAATCCAAGCTGTCAAAATTTAACATTTTTCAATTTGAATGTTCTAGAGCTCAGAATTCGACAGAAAAAATTAAAATATTTAATATTGTACAATTTAAGTTCAAGACTGTCAAAATCTTAAAATACCCAATTTCCAGACCAAATCAATTTAAAATCGGACAGTAGCAGAATTGGACTTCGAAAAAACGTGTTGATATTCAAAGGAAATGAGACAACAAACAAACAGGATAGACAAAGTTATGAATATATTAATTTTTTAATAGTACAGAAATAAATAATACAAAAGTTGTTGTCGACAATCTTGAAAATGTTAAAAATATTAAACATTTTAGGATCAATACCTTCCTATGTAACAATGCAAATTAAAATTAGTATAATAAGGATAATGAGAATTTAGAAAGATATAATCTTAAGATCCGCCCCACCGGATTTAAATCAAATTCCTTTATAATATTAAAGATATTTTCATTCGACATGAAGTAAGTAGTAGCCCTTTTAACACAAATTAAGTGCCATCAACTTGGAAATTATAAATGCATAATTACAACTTTCAATACTTGAATTACAAATAAAATCATAAAAGTGAGGCACATTAATCATCGAGAGCAGTGAACTCGACGCTGGTGCATGTTTTGGAAAACTATTAATTAATTCTGAATCTAACTCGTTCCTTGCATTGAATATTGCTGAGATATTAATACATATATTATAAAGTGATAATATTTTTTCTTGTATTTTAGTTAATGCCTTGCATTTAGTTTCAAACGGGCCGCATTTCCAGCCCCTTTATTATAATAATTAAAATTTTACTTACATTGCAAGAAAGATATCGCGCGTATAGATATCTGCTTTCTATTAATTTATAATTAAAATGATCTACAAAATGTTTAGGTGCTTAATTATCAATCTGCTTGTTAATTTATCGTTTTCTAACTAGCTGGTTTTATTAGAAGAGACTTGCAACTTGTATCATGAATTACCATATTAAAGCTCTCCTCACATGTGCGCATGAAAGTAGTGAGGCTTTTAAAATACATATATTTTAGGCAACAAACTTTACAACCTGGGTGCGTTTATGCTCCCATTTTCAGTTCAAACACGGGTTGTAAACGCGACTTAAATCACGTCAATTTGCGCAGTTAATTGCCGGTTATTCGGTCCAAGTGAAAAAGCTGTGAGTGAAATGTCCAATTTTGTTCCTGAGTGGTAAAGTAATGATAATAGCATCAATGTGTTTATTTCTTTCTATCGTATTACCCTATTATGACATACGTTTCCTTAGATCAATTAAATGGTTTTAGAAAGCGATTGAACGTCAGAAGAAAAGCGTTCAATCGATCCAAATCGGTAAGAAAAGGCAGAAACTATTTCGCGACATACGAGAAACGTAATTGGGGCCACTTGCTACGCTTATATAGGTGCCATTCCTGAGGAGAATTCTCCGCCAATCGTTGGATTTGAAATTCAGATTGAAATTGATTCGTCGGCACTAAAAGAGTTCAGTTTCTTCAGTGCAATGAAGAGAAGAATTCTATAAAATGAGAAAGTCAAATATTTTATTTCTTTCATTGGTTGTTTAATGGACAAATTAATATAGATAGATATTTCAAATATTAGTAGTTTCAGGTAATTTAGAAATGAAGGAAATAGAACGATTACCGACATATATTCAATATTTAAAATCAACACATTTTAGGACCAAAGAAAATTATCGAGAAAATATAGGATTTTTCCAAAATGAAGCTGGTGTCACAACTTTAAGGCGAATATCAGAAAATTTAAATATCTTCAGTGGCTTACGAGTTATTATTGTAATTGTGGAGTCAAAGGATTTTCGTCCTGCACGCGATTGGCAGTTTATGGTTATAACTTGAAAACGATTTAACATATTTTCATTTTCTTGAGTTCATTTTGATAAAACCCATTTATTTCGAGCATTTTATGGTGTCAAATGGAATTTCAATTAATTCAAATTAGAAAAAGAGCAAGAAAATTTGTGTCACGAATATTGGGACAAAGTCACGATTGCTGGACTTTTACCTTATGTGAAACGTATTTTTTCGATTCAGTTGTGAGTTATTCAAGTTACGAGTATTTGAATTTTCAATTGAAAAAAAACACAAATTATTTATTCAAACCTCTATGACTTATGAGTTAATCCAGATATTTAAATAATCTTTCCATATTCTAGTGAAGTTTGTCGTCCTCTTTTGAAACCCGTTGAAAAATGTCATTAAGGTTAGAAATCAACAAAATGGCGTCCACTTTTGAACATAATAAGACCCTATTTTCACAACAATTCTACTGTAAGTTTCATGCGGTCCAAACCATTTTTGCGGCCCATGAATTTCTTTTTCAAAAATTGATTCTTTTATTTTTTCTCGCGAACGATGCAAGAATCTTGCAAAAATCGTTTTTGCCAAAGAGATCATACGACTTGAAGTGTACCAACCTGTCTGATTTGAAATGGATTCGGTCTCTTTTTTTTTCAGAATTTTCAGGCACTTTCTTAAGCTTGACATAATATTATGGAATTTTATAAAAAGTTCTAACCATGTATAAAATATTCTCCTTTATTTCAGATTCTTTAAATATGTGCTACTACACGGAAAAAATTTATCCGTGAAGAAGTCACGAACTTGTAGCTAGGTCTCGGATACGAGATAAAAAAATGAAACATTAAATCCTTATTTCTATGAGAAATATATGGATAAATTTCGAAATTTCTTACGAACAGTTCGAATTTCCAACGAACAGTTCCTGAAAATTTCAGACTGAAATAAAAAGAGGAAAAATTTTATTTGTGCGATTTAATTTTATATTAATTTATAAATTCGCAACTCAGAAGATTCGAACCCTCAAGTCTGCTGACTCACCAGTTTCAAAACATAAACCAGGAGTGCGTAAACACGCGCAGCCATCGAGGCCAAACAAAATAGGTATTATAAAACTTCTAGCCATTCATCCGACGAGCGCGAGGCACACATACGAGCGCATACTCGCACCGCGCGTTTGGGAGAGTGTGTGTGTGGTCCACATGCAGGCGAAGCTACTTTCGAGTTCCCAGATTTGTCGGGCAAGCTCGTGAGTGCTCTGAGAATCTTTTCCCAATCAATCGTAATATTTTTGTAATTATTCACGTAAAAAAATGTGATGAAACGTTTTAGAATTTTCACATCGAGTTCGTCAATCGTTCTCGAAGTTCGCAGGTTATTTACGAAAATACATAAATATCCTATGAATTTTTCTCATATCCGAGACCTAGCTACTAGTTCGTGACTTTTTTACGGATACATTTTTTCCGTGTATTCCAGAATTTTGTTACTTTCTCGTATTTTCAAGAATGTACTAAAGCGTTTTATTCTGGAATTTGCTTTATTTTTTTAGAATATTCTCGAATCTTCTGAAATGTTCTAGAATATTCTAAAGTATTCTGAGATTTTGTGGAATGTTATAGAACATTCTCGGATGAACCGGAGTTTTTTTTAAATATTCTGAAGTGTTTTTGAAGAATCTGAAATGTTCTAAATTATTTTTGAATTGTAAAATATTCTTGAGTATTCTAAAATATCCTGAATTGGTCAACAGTGTTCTCTAAAAAAATTCTAAAATGTTATTACTGAAGATCACGGAATCTTTCGGAATACTCTGGAACATTCCTAAATTTTTTAAGACGGTTACAAATTTTATTGAACGTTCTCTGAGAGTGTCCGAAATTTTTCTAGTATATTTCTGAATCTTTTAGAACGACCTTGAATATCAGAATTAATCTGATATCTTGAAGAATGTTTTATATGTTACAAGAGAAAACGATTTAAGGGAAAATAGCAAAAAGGGCTTACAAGTCTCTTCTGCGGTAATTTTCAAAGAGCGATCACCCCTCTTATTGTCTTGCGGTAAAAAAGGCGCATACCTTCCTATGCGTGCGGAGGTAATAATACAGGTAATAATGCAGACGACAGATAAATCGACTGACCGTTATAGAGATAGTGAAGAATTTCTATTTACGTTAGAAACGCGGCTATAACTTATGCGTCTTCGATTTATAATTTATTGCCTCGGGTTCGGAACGCTCACTCGAGTTTATGTAGAAAAGGATGATATAGAAAACCTTTTCACATCGGGAACCCAATAAAGAATGAGCGACTTTGAGAAAAAATTTCACACCTAGTCTACTCATGTTTTTTTTTTAAATTAATGTCGGATTTTTAATTGATAGGTAGTAAACTCAGTCCTCGTTTTTTTCACCTCATCAATTTTTTATTTTGGTAATAAATAGAGAGATCAGAAATTACGGAAAACATTCAGTAAGTTCTGAGGTTTGCTGATAACAATGGAAATTGTTGCAAATTATGGAATTCAAAAATTTTTCAGAAAGGGCCTAGCCGGGTAAGCATGCAAAATCTGCCCCCGCACGTATTATAATGAAATTTCTGTCATAGGTTCGCATTTATGTGTAATGAAATTTCTCCTAATAATAACCATGAAAAATAATTTTTTTGGGAGTTATGGAGGGGGAAACAAAAATCGAAAAATTGATTTTTCTTGAAAACGGCTTGATCGATTTTGATGAAAAAAATATATGTTATAGAAACTAATAAAGCTATTACAAAAATAGATTTGACGAATTTTTTGAACAAAATTGTGTCCGGTTTGTGGTCTGTAAGTTTTGCCAAAAATTAAATTTTTTAAAATTAAAATTAAATGCATTTTTAGGGTTATTACTAAGAGAAATTTTACTTCTGACCATGAAAAAATGGAAAAGGGTTGTATCCCAAAGTATGCGGTCGGAAGCAGTGTACCGTAACGGTGCAGAGTGTTGCATGCGCGATTTTTATTTTTGTTTCACATTGTTGAACCCTTTCAAAAAATTCAACAAAATTATATGTTATGAAGGATATTCTAGGGAATGTTTATGTAAAATATGGAGGGTGTCACTCTAGAACATAACCTCAAAATTTTTTTTTTGAAGAATTCAAAATTTTTTTTACCTGTAATTTTTTTCCAAAATCTAAAAATTTTGTTGTTGTAATAGCTTTACTAGTGTCTACAACATATATATTTTGTTCATCAAATTTGGTCAAAATTAATTTTCAGGGATATTATTAGGAGAAATTTTACTACACATAAATGCAAACCTATGACAGGAATTTCATTATAATATGTGCGGGGGCAGATTTGGCAGGCTTACCCGGCTAGGCCCTTTGAAATGTTTTACGGTGAAACACAATAAAATTACTCAGAAAAATTTTACGAATAAAACCTTGAACGGATCCATTAATTTTTCCGATTGCTATAGAGGATAATTTTTTTCTGATTTCAAGATGTTCTGAAGGATTTTGAGGGTCTCCTAAGGATTTGAAAGTTTTCTGGATCCTAGATTTGTACGGAATTTCAATCGTTTTTTAGGGACCTCAAAGGATTTTAAGAAATTCCGAAGGATTTGAAGGGACTTTCAGTAAATTTGAGCATTTTTTAAGGATTTCAAGAAATCCCTAAAGATTTGGAAGGACTTCCAAATATACCAAAGGGTTTTAAAAGATTACAAGCAAGTTTTAGGAATTTTAAAGGATCTTAAGAGATTCCGAAAGATTTCATAGACTTGCAAAAATTCTAAAGAATTTGAAAGAATTTCAAGAGATTGTGAAAGATTCCCGATGATTTTCAAAGGTTTCTCAGAATTTTTAAAGATTTCAGAGTAATTAACGAGATTTCAAGGGATTATTGAATTTGAAAGGATTTCAGGTGATTCCCAAAGATTTTAAAGGATTAAAATGAATTTAAGAAGATTTGAATGGATTTCAAGGATTTTCATGAGATTTCAAAATATTTCAAAGCATATTACGGGATTGCGAGAAATTTTGATAAATTTCAAAAGATTCCAAAGGATTTCCAAGGACTTTGACATTCTTAAAAAAATGTTTACAAGTCTGCAATAAATGTGAAGAGATTTCATGGAATTCTAATGGTTTTCAAGGGATTTGCAAATATTTCAAAGGATTTCAAGAGATTGTGAAAGATTTTCCATGGAATTTTACTACATTTTACCTTATTTATTTTATTTTGAAAAATCAAAAACACGGTGTAGTCAGTGGCTACAATAGAGGTTATCACACAGTTATTGCAAATACATTGACTAATAATACTAATAATAGAGCTACCTTGTACACTTGCTGAGATAATTCTTAAATGGTATACGTTTAGAGACATTTTAAAGAATTTAAATGATTTTTGAGGGTTATTCAAAGATTTCGAAGAATTTTGAAGGATTTCAAGAGTTTATGAAAGATTTTCAAGGATTTCAAAATATTTCCTACGGCTTCTAAAGATTTCAAAGTATTTTACGGGATTTTTAGCACAGAAAAAACAAAATGTAATCTTTACAGGAATTCCAGGGTAATCTTTACCTGCAACAAAAATTACCTTCACGTGTTAAGATTTACCCACCACATGGGAAATGCTTACCACGTCAAATCTATTGAATCTTGCTTTGTTTCGGTGCGAAAAAATTCAACTTTATCTACTTGAAAATTACCCGCAATAAAAATTCACTTCTGTTTTTTTTTTGTGAGCGATTTTGAAGGATTTAATGTGATTTTTAGGAAGTCCCACATATTTTAAGGAATTCAAATGCATTTCGATAGATTCTGAATGATTTCCATGGATTTCAAGAATGTATATATGGAATGTCAAACCAGTCAAGCATTTGAACGGATTTTGTAAGATTTTAAGAGACCGCACGTGATTGTTGAAAATTTTAAGAAATTTGAAGGGATTTTAACGGACTTTAAAGGATTTTAAGAGTTTTCCAAGAATTTCCAAGGTTTTCAAGAAAGTGTCACGGAATTTCAAAGATTTTCAGGAATTTATTTAGATTTCAAAGAAATTTGAGGGATTCCCAAAAAATTTGAAAGAATTGTACAAAATTTCGAGGGATTTCATAAGATTTCAAAATATTTCATGGGATTCAAAAATTTGTCGAGCGATTCAAGAATCGATTATTTGAAATTGATGAACTCGTATCGATTAATCGGAAACATAGAATCTACAATTGTCAAAATTAAACTTAATACACAATAACTTAATCTCAAAATTGAATACCAAGTTTGATAATAATTATTGAATAAATACCCAACTAAGTTTTAAAGTGACCGCTGATATCAGAGGCAAACATCTAAAATACATCGAAAATTGCGTGGATGTAAGCTAATATCATGAGAATAAAAGAATTTTAATAAATATTTCTAAAGAAAGAGGTTAAAATAAGGTTACAAATTTTGCATACTATTGAAAGTTTTCTGTACAGTTCTGAAGTGGAAACTCGTATGACAAAAAAGCATTCAGGAAAATGAAAATAATATGCAGAAATAACGAGCGGTAAAAATTGTGTTCAATTTTCCGGAAACAAAAAAAGAATACACAATACACATCGTTGAAAAGGGATCTTTGCAGAAATATAAATTAGATCCCTTTTCCTCTCTAAGGAACGTTTTTGTCCATTTTTATTGAAAATAAAGTTTCAAACTCATCAGGGAAAACGATATATAAGGGTCATTGGCCTGATTTAAAATTATCTATGTAATTAATTATCCATATTTATGTTTATTCAATTTTTCTCAAAATTTATATCATATTGTTAAGGTCCCTTTTTGACAAACAGCTTTGATTCCGGGAACCAATTACGTTTTTTCGAGAATCGCCCATCCCTAGGTCAAAGGAAAGAACAAGTGCAGAAAACACCTCCCCGAGTACGGTCGGTTATCAAAATCAGAGTTTGCAGAAACTCCTTTATTTCGAATATTAATATTTTAGAGCAGCGTTTCCTCCATGTTTAGCCCAAGCACTTTAAAAAATCTCTACCTCTTTTGCGTACACGCGAGAAGCAAAAATCACTTTCAGTGCGAATGCTCCATAACCTGTTATTGGCTTAGAGTTGTGCGCCTGGAGAGATTGTTAGAGGATCGCTGTGTGCCGATGACGGTATAAAAGTTGAAAGCTTCTGCGTCCGATCGGAATGGCAGTTGATACTTGGGCGTTTTTGCCGCTGTAATCCATTTTAATAACTTCACTAAGAAGGAATTTCGCTGATTGAACGTTTCCGAGAATATTCTCGATCAGACATGTTCCCTTCGAACGTGATCGGCTTGCGTTGCTAGGCTTTTTCGCTCAATGCTCTTTGGCAGAGCTAGCGAGCCAACAAATAATCCGCCGCGATTGCGTGCACTAGATAAGTGTTTAGACAATGTTTATTCCGCTGTCTACACTGAAGCCTTACGATGACTATCGACGTCCGACAATCACACAATTTATTACCTCATTTGTTACGTTACTTCAATCTAGATTCGAGCCCTCGCGGTAACGTTAAGGAGCGGAACTTTTAGCGGCATTTACACCGCGTGAAGGCATAACGGCAGGTGTGAATGCGAACTGCTACGCCGGCTCGTAAATTCCGGCTCATCGATGAGATAAGGTTTTCTTTACGGGCGAAAAACTATCGTGGAAAAGTGCCCTGCGAGCTATACCGCCTTGATAAAAAACTTCATTTCTGCGGATAAATCTCCGATTTTGCACCTTTGGTGCAGATAGGAAGTTTCTGAGATATAAATTTACTCTGTTCATTCCCATCGTGCCTTTACATCGATACGCTCTAATTCGTCCATAAATCGGGGCTTGGTTGTAAACTTAAAAATTCTGTGATCCTTGATCAGAGGCCAGACCGTATCCTTATTTTTCGTGACAATCACTTTGCCTCTAAAGAACTGCGCTATATTTCAGCCCGCGACTCGGGAGAGTCTTGTAAACTTAACTTTGCTTATTCTCTTCCTGTATATTTTGGGATTGTCACATCCTTCCCAGGTTAAATTATAAACCCTTTTCCAGGAGGAAAAGTACCGAAGCACCGAATTCACCGAAATAACGTACTCTCGTTAACAAAATAAGGTGAGACACTCAATTTTAGTTTCTATTTTAATTTTATTTTCTTTAATTTGTTATTCCGGCATATCTTGTCGGAGATGAATATAGGGACCTACATAGGATCTATGACTACATATTTGTGAGTACTTTTTTATTAAGAAATTTTCAAAACTGGGGGAAACACGGCCACTGTCGCAAGACACGTTTTCTTATTTTTATTTGCGGTGAGCATGATAACTTCGGCAAGGATTATTTGAAATCGAAAAACCAATAAGATTTCATTAGTATATTCCTATATACGCAGTTAGTGAACGAAGGGATTTATATTTGGACCAAAATTTCTATTTTTTGGGCCAAACAAACAAATTTTTGGAACCTCATAAGTCGAAATTGTTGTAAAAATCATCGCCAATTTTTTTAAATCAAAATTTTTGGAAACCCTTCGTTCACTAACTGCGTATATGAATATATTAATACAATATCGTGGGCTTTTTGATTTTAGATTAACCGTTTCGGAGTTATCTTGCTCACTGCAAATAAAAAAAAAGAAAACGTGTTTTGCGGTAGCGGGCATGTTTTCCCTAGTTTTCAAAATTTTCAAATAAAAAAGGACCCACCAATATAGTTATAGATCTTATGTAGTCCATTTTAATAAAATTTTATCAACATTGTAAAAGTAAAATCTTTAAATCCCTTAAAATAACTAGATATAACCCCTTAACCTATAATTCTTTGGAATTTATTATGAATTCTTTGGAATTCCTTAGATTCCCGTCGACAAAGAAATTACGTTGTCGATAAAATATCCCAGAAGAGAAAATTAAAATCCGGCATTATTTTCCAAAAGGTAATAATCGAACTAAACTTAAATTTATGATTACTTTAATACATAATTAATTTTCGAACAAATCTTCAAAATTCTGATCCTGGCTCAAAAATGTGTTAGAAATTCAAATGCTAAAATTCGAAAATAAAAATTAATATCACAATTTTTTTTTAAATTTCCAGAATGGAGATAGTACAAAATAGTTTCAAAAATCCTAAAAATCAAAATTTTGGGTAAAGAAATCAAGCAAAGTGCCTTATAGTTAAAACTAAAAAATGAAGATACCTCAAAGAAATAAATGTCTCAAAAAAGTAGATCTGGAAGAAATTTCTATGGTTGAGATAACAATATAAAAGTTGAGAACATATTTACAAAAGTCTCAAAAAAGATTTGAAAATTAAGACTTCACTGAGAAATGTTTTACAAGAATTACAATAATCATGATCTTTGATAATAGAGCACAACTTCTTAAAATTTGGATATTTGGGTTTGAAAATCCCAAAAAGTTTGTAAACAAAGTTGACAATTGAGGTCGCGTGGCGAATATGTCTTATTGTTAAAATAACACATTTTACTTTGAAAACAACTTAACAATGTAGCCCTTTTCTCTAATAGTCTTGACAAATTGTTTCGAAATTAAGTCTTCACAACAAATGTCTTGCAAAAGTCACAAAAATCGGGAACTCAACTGAAATTTGTCCTAAACTTGATAATAGAGCACAACCTAAAAATTAAGACACTTAAAATGCAAACATTTGATTATAACAATCCAAAAAAGTCTTTTAAAAATAGCACCGAATGCGAACACTACTCAAATATATCTTAAAAACTAGCTGTGTTCAATCTCGAGTGTTTCCACTTTGTTTATATTTATAATTATATGGTGCTCATTTCATGAGCATTTTGCTTTTTTAAATACAAAGACGAATCAGACAAATCAAATTTTGTATTTGAAATTATAATTTTTTGAGTTGGAAAAGGGAAGGGAAAAGTTCTGTCACACCCTATCCCTTTCCCAGCTTTATGATTTCTTCACAAAAATTGTCAGAATTATTCTATTAGAAAATTTATGATCAAAAAGTCTTTTCTATTGATGCGTCAACTTTAAATTATGTCGATGAAAAAAGTTTTTCTGTTTGAAACAGATGTTTCAAGTATTATAAATGAGCATAACTTCCTTATCTTCAATAAAGTATATTAATATTATAGATCAATCGATTTTCCTTGAATCAAGGAATCTTTTCCGTTCTTGCATCAATTTCGAATTATTGTAGTGAAAAAAGTTTTACTAGAAAAAAACCGTGTTTTCAAATTTTATGCATTACCATAGCTTCCTTACTGTTTAATAAAATGTATCAATATTATAGATCAATCGATTCGTCTCGAATCAATACATCTTTTCTATTCTCGCATCAACTTTAAATTATGAGAATGAAAACATTTCTACTATAAAAATCGATTTTAAATATAATATAAATGACGATAACTTCCTCACTCATTAATAAAATGTATCAATATTTAGGTCAATCGATTCGTCTCGAACCAAGGAATCTATTATATTCTTGCATCAACTTTGAATTATGTTAATGAAAAAAGTTTTACTATAAAAAACCGATTATTAAAATATTATTGAGTTAAAAAAAAAGCAATACATTTTTTTAGAAATCCTTTAGTCAGTTTCAAGATATTAGTGATGAAAATAAGCCCTCCAAACATCAATTTATCTGCAACGGTTTCAAAGTTATCGTCTTCACAAAAAAGTGTGACACAGACTTGTCTCAAAATTGACAGTTAATTCCTAAGGAACCTGGGAATAATCTCAGGAAAATTAAGATCTGAAGTAACTTCATAAAAAAAAATCTGAGAAGAATATTACAATCAATAAAGTATTTTGAATATATCTAAAAAAAAAAAATCGAATTTTATATTGAAAGTCCTTTTTAAAAATTTCGAATGTTTCAAGAATCAACACGACTTGAAATAGTTTTTCTGGTAGAGAACTGTCACTATCAAATATGAAAAAAGTGTTCTATCAAGATCTTTGGTTTTTAAACAATCTCAGTTCCAAAAAATATCAAAAATAAAAAGGCTTATCCTAATCTTGAATGAAATAGCCTTACGAAAACTTGACCTAATACCTTGAAACTCGAGACTTTCTTTAAAAACTATCTTGATAAAACTGAATAGTTGGGCTATAGAACCTTTAGAGTCGAGATTTTATCTTGACATGAGTTGATAATTGACAGTTTATCATAAAATAATCTCGAAAATAAATTCCTTCTCTTCAAAACTCTGGAAAATGGTTTGAAAATAAAGTTTAACTTTAGAAATAATCTACGAAACCAGACTCCTAAACCTCAAATATAAATATTTTTGTACAAAAGGCACAAATTAAAAAAATCGATACTCTGGAGCCAAGAAAAGTTAGTAAAACAAAAAAATAAACTTGGTATGTTAAACGCTTTGATCTTCACATTCTAGAGATACCAATCACTTTCTGCATACTCAAAAGTTTATCAGTTTTAAAATCCGAGCTCTCAAAACAGGACTCATGCACGCTTATTCATTAATTAACGAGCGAAGTTTGATTAACATTCATATCTGATCAAATTCGGTTCATGAATGATTTTTCAGAACCGATGCTTCAGTATTTCACGATGGACGTTGCAAAACTTTTTCTTCAAATAAAAAGAACGAATTTTCAAGTGGAATGTAGATTATGAAGTGTAAAACAGATATTAATATGAAACAGATTTTAAAGTTGAAAGGAGATCTTTGATTTACTTTGAAGAGGAAACTAAAATAACTAATAATGTTTGCGTGGTCACGCAACATCACCTTTTATGAATTTTAAATTGAACGTTTACGCAGATTTTTATGTATCCAAATGCGCAATTGCTCTTTTGAATATTGATTTGTTTTCTAGTTTCACATACATTGTCCGATGATCAAGTGGAAAAGTTCATATTTATAAATTCCTCGATACTGAGTTTCATAAAAATTTCTCTTTAGTTACTACGTCTCAACGCTCATTGACGTTTATAACCGTGATTTTATTGCTTAATCAATAGTTACTGCTCATTGGCTTGGCAAGATTGATACACGCTTTAAAATGTAAAGATATAAGGCTTATGCCACCATTTTTACTTTATTCGAATTTGAACTTTCCCAATTAAAATCTTGTTTGTACTTATAGATTATTCCTAATGAATATAAGTGTAGTTTGACAGGATATTATTGATTATTTGAGACTAATTAAAACCTACTCAAAATGAAGTCTCAAGATAAAATTATCTCCTTGTTAACATGTTTTATCTACGCTTTTTTGTGCAAAGCCGGTTGGTTACTCCAATTAAAACCAGCCAACAGACCTGCGGCCAAACGAATCCATCATCGTTCCTTTCTCATGACAAGTTCGACAGGACATTTGACTCAAATGTCTTTTCGATTCGAACGCTTGTCGCTTGATTTGCAAATATTGTTTTACACACTGTTTAGACGAATCGGAACGCAGGAATTTTTAACTGGTTTGGGCAAATGTGCCACTCGCAGTTCTTTCTCAAGTCTGGAGTGCCATGTACTTCATGCTCCTACTTCTTAACTCTGTACCAATCCAGATAACGGACAAGATCTACATTCCTGAATATCCTCTGATCGTTTCTTAGATATCACACATCGCTTTACAAGATTGATTCATTTCATATTGTTAGAAACTTCAGTCACCATCATATCAACTCGTGGGAAACTTTTTGGAACCGAATCTAGATTTTCCAAACTATTTCGAAATGTTTTAAGTCCCTGGGATTTTAAAGACCTAATTATTTACGTGACTTCACTTCTCGGACATATGATTTTCTCCAGGAAGACTTTGCTGCACGTTCAAGTGCGGTTGCGGTTCAGAAGGAAGTGATACTGACTTCTCCATAAAAAAATATGATTTTTAACACTTGAGGCGTCGTAAGATGCTGGGGCCTAATTTGAATTAGGTGTAAGCGCAACTCACCGTCAGGATCAAGTAGCAGTTTCCAAACGAGTGAGCCGGTCACAAAAATCACTTGTCACCACAATTTCTTTACAGCATTCCTTCCACTTTCGGGAGCAGCTCCTTAGGAAGGAGGAATGTATCTTCCACACTTTCCCACCCTAACACAGGAAGCTGCCCGCGTATCACAAATTGGTATCCTCACGATAAAAACCACCACGTCACCGATGTGAGAAAATCACGAAGAACTGATACCGACACTCAAGAAAACACTCAGACTCCTGTGCACTGAGGATCTTTACAAATAGCACCTGGAGCCCTTTATGAAATTCCCTTCATCTCCAGGTAGAAATTTTCTGATTGCTATCAGGGTTCCGCGGCAGAGCAGCGACGGGACGACTCTTGTGTCGTTCGCGTGTCAGAGACAAGCTTCGCGTTCCAGAAAAATTAAGCCCAAACTTCTAATCGTTTTAATTAGACGTCAAGAGAATCCTTCTGATGATCAATCCTTGGTTTGCCGCCGGTTGAACGAGTCTTGATTTATTTTCATCATTGGTGTCTGAACCCAAGGGTCCAGACTGGGGAGAAAAAAGGGGACTTGATGAGTGTGGATCCAAGAGTTTTGACGAAGCTTCCTCGGAATCTTAGAACTGGAGTTGGAGGAGATTCCTTCAATGGAAACTAAGTAACAGATGACCAACAGATGACAAACTCATAAACAACTAATAAACAACTTCTGCCGACATCTTATGAGTGTATGCTCCAACAGTTTTTGACAAACGTCGTGGGAATCTCTGATCTTCAGATTTTTTCAAAGGACTACGATGAACCACTTCCCACAACTTTTAGATGATCTGACACTGCAAGATCCAAGGTCACTGAAGGTATCACCACCGCGTATTTCCCACGTGTTCACCCGCGCACAACTTCCTCGTGATCGATGGAAGAAAATTCGTTGTTGGTCTTGCCCACATCAGAGTGTCACCAGGCCCAAACTCTGTCCCTCTACTCTACGACGAAATCGGTTCGCGATGCACGCTGGACTCGTGCATTACGCGCGCTTTACGACCTACGACGAGGACGAGAAAGATAATGATATAACAATAGCCGTGCGTTCTCCGCTGGTTCAGATCTTACACTGAAGACCAGGGTACACATACACATGTGTGTCGGGCCGGGCCGGCAGGCTGGCAGGTAGGTAGGTAGAGAGAAGGAGGTAGGTAGAGGCTCAGGTAAAGGAGGAGGTGGAGTGTGGCGACGGAGGAGGGAGCCAGCTCTTGTGCACTGACAGACACGCACAAACACCGAGGGTTCAGGGGCTTGAACGCACACTTTCCTGGAGAACACAGCGCGACGCACACCTTCGAGTGGCGGCTGCTGGAGACACGCGAAGAATCGAGCCGTAAGCTCGTATGGGTACTCGTATGTCTATAGAGGAGACAACGCTACGCTGCGCCATGCCATACCATACCAGACACCATAGGTATACCCAGCTTCCCTCTACCCTTCACTCCGCACCACCGCGGCTCACTTACATACGATACGATACGAGCATGCCACAAGGTAGGCAAGTAGCGCGCAAAACTAAAGAGACTGAAACGAGAGAGACAAGTCGAGTGAGAAAGAAAGAGAGAGAGAAGGCAACAATCAAAGAGTGAGAGAGTGTGAGATGGACCTTGGAGGGGAAGACGGGGACTAACCACTGGAGAAGAGACGGGAGTTGATGCTGCCTCGAGCGGTGGAGGGGTGTTTGCTGCTTCCGATGCTGCTGTTGCTTCTGCTGCTCTTGCTGTTGAAGCCGCGGGCTTGAGATCCAGTCGTGCCACTATCAAGTCCGATTCCACCTTCTTTCAAACATAATAGACGAAAGCGTAAGTCCAGAAGTACCCGGTTCCAGTTCGCTACTAGATCATGTGGTCGGGAATCACATCTCCCGATGTCGCACTTTTTTTAGAATGAGACCTCACCTCACCGGCTATTGAAATCACCTTGATCTAGAACCTGTGTTTGTCCCTACTTCCTAGTACGGCTATTATCTAATACTTTTCGCAACTTTTCAATTGAAAAAAAAAACTACACTAATTCTTATCAGCTAAGACTTGAAACTTCTCTAGAGGAAGAAAAGGAATTGACAGTTCAGCTTGATGGTTTCAGGCCTCTTTATCTACCTTACTCTGCCCACTCTGTCCGGTTCACCTGTCATCTCCTCTTATCTCGGGCAATCGTCCATCCATCTCGAGGCTGCATCCTTAGACTTTCTTCCTTGCTCAGTCATCGCAGGTCCTGATTTTTTTTTATCCCTTTGCCTTTTTGCTACTTTCTTGTTTCCTGTGGTTGTGGATAGCCGGTCAGTATACTCCCTCGCGTGAAAACACATAAGTAATCGCCCTCGGAATGACTAAGCGACAAAAGTGCTCTCTCTTCCGTATTATGACGCAACCAATGAAGGGTCTCATCGAGAATCCGTTTTAAAATCAAATATATCTCAAACGTCTGACCACTTAGTATAATTTGACTGATTGGTCTATATTTCTGACCCATAGATAAGATCTTCTCTTACGATGATCAGTCACCTGAAACTGGTCTCTCCATCATTCATGATCCATTTTCTTTAATCTCAGGGAATATTACATATAATATAATTATCACTCGATCAATTTTTCCCGCTACGCGCAAACGTCGTTATTTCAGTTCCATCTTCAGCTTGGCGATTCATAATGAGACGCTATGCAAATTCAGAAATCGGTACCATAACTCATTTGTGCGATATCGTGCATATATGCAGACGCGGTCAATCGGACATGCTTCACGGACCGACACGACGAGACTTGGCAGCTAGGAGCAGATAAGAATACCGAAGACCGACCGGCAATTACAACCGAACGAGCGGGTTGCCGAGTGTTCTCGATTTTTACGCACACGCGTCCATCGAGAAACGATTCGATATATTGTGGGGAAAGAAATCGACTCAAACTGACATGAATTATATGTGGAGCCAGTCTGTAAAAGTACCTGCCCACTGATGCCCGTATTAAAGTAGCCGCACTAAACCCACTCACTGAAGTGGATTTCCTAACGACTCACTTATATTTTTTGTTATATTGTAATATAAGAAAAGCATCAAGAGGATTAATATCTCCTTGATGCATGATTGGTGCTCTGTTTTGATAGCCACTTTACAGATTTGTAATTTAAAGGCTTCTTATTTCCTCCAGAGTCCTTGCATCTGACATCCAGGGACATTTAATGATATGCAAGAGGATTGAGAGGGAAATGGACATTTGATGACGAAATTATTTTGGACGAGTGTGATTTGTTTGGCACTTGGCATAGTTACATTGTTTAATTTGTTTACCATTAGGGAGTTGTAGATTGTTGTTATTTTAAACAGGAAGTAGCTTTTTCAGTACAGGTTTCTTCAGTCCGGGTAATACATTTCTGAATACGGGGAACAAGTTGTTCAATATGGAGAGCTTGCTTAAGATGGGAGGCAATTTGCTCAATGGTGGAAGTAGCTTGTCCAAATAGGAAAATTGTTTCTATAACTAAGAAAGTGCTTCTTCAATCTGAGTAGCAGCTTTTTCAATTCGAGCAGTGAGTTGTTAAATAGGGGGAGCAGATTCTCCAAAAAGAAAAGTAGCTCTTTCAATCCGCGTAACAACATTTTTCAATACCGGGAACAAGTTGTTCAATAAGAAAAACTGTCTCAAACCGGGAGGGATTTTTCTCAAAACTGGGACTAGCTTCTCCAAATTGGAAAGAAGTTTCGTCAACTGAGAAAGAGTTTGTTCAATCCAGATGCAACTTCCTCAATTTGGAAAACAAGTTGTTCAATAAGAAGAGCTATTTCGACACCGTAGGGAAGTTGCTCAATACTGCGAGTAGCTTCAACAAACAGAAAAGTAGTTTTTTAACTAACAAAGTGCTTCTTCAATCCGGCAAACAACTTTCCTAATGCGGGGAGCAGCTTTCTTTATTCGGGAAGCAAGTTGTTCGATAGGGGGGCTAACTTGTTCAAACACAGTAGTTTCTTCAATCGGGGTTGCCACTTTCTCTATACGAGAAACAGGCTTCCCAAGATGAGAAGCAAGATGTTCAATAGGACGAACACCTAGCACAATCTGAAAGGAACCTGGAAAATTTTGCATACAGACCAGAGGAATTTTCCTTGGAAAGTAAATCAGTTTTTCCAAAACCAACTGCGAAACCTGAGACAAAATTTGCGAATAAGAGAATACCATTTTCAAAAAAAAATTTCAGACAAGTTGTAAATCTTAGTAATTTGTACCTGAAGTTAAAAATTAGCGAATTATCTTCAGCTTCACGAAGCGATGTTCTCCATTGTGCTGACGAAGCGACCGGTTGCGGCTGTCGGTAGCAAAAACGGACGTTTTGGTGCATGTGGACAATGGCGCGGCAGAATCGCGCAAGAACTGGTCGTTATTGTATTTCCGCGGGAGTGAGTACCGGGAGCGAAGAACCAGGCACTTGGCACTTAGAACGTGACGTGAGTCCGAGTTGGATTTATCGCGTGTCCCTCGAGACATTAACGGCCGAAAGTGTCAAGGGCGACTGAACTCGACGGAGTGACAATGGCGAGTTCTATCTGGCCAGAGGGAGAGGAGGGAAGAGGATGCCTTGATTTGGAAAGCGAGCAGCGCCCGGCTTGGCGTTCATTGACTGGAGGTACGCAAAGTGTCCGACGCCTGTGTCGACCGCATCGATAATTCGATAAAGTGTCCTCTCATTACCCTATTGATTGCTCCATTGTGCCGGGACGCTTCTCAGACACCGACCTCGGCAGAGCTTTCAACCCTCCACTTCTTCTTTCCCCATTCCCCCTGCCTCTTTGCGATCCTTGTCCCTCTCGGTTCGTTTACACACGAAAGCACCTGGTGCTGTGTTGGTCGGTCGAATTCGCCGTTGTCACAGTGTGTTAACCCAATTTGCTCGATGACACCTCCGGCCTCTAGGGAGAGCCTCTTCGCTGAATATCTTCTGAAAGCGATGAGTCCACTGAAGTGCGCCTCGGACCCTGATTCTATTCGAATACAGCGTAACTGATGCGACTGCTAAATACCAAGGATGACGCAACACAAAGTGCAATCCCTATAAATTAATGATTGATGGCTGATATTGGTGACGAGGACAAAAATCAACGGAGAAATAATGCCTGTAGAGGTTGAAGTTCGATTTCCTTTTACGTACTGCTAAGCAGAGATTTTTGCGACGAGAAGAGAAAAATGAGGAGAAAAAAGTAGATATTTTATGCTGGTGGCGAAAAATTGACGATAAGTTATTGTCCCAGGTCAGGTTAAAAGCAGACATGAATTTTAACGAGGTTCCCAAAGAGTTATTTATTATAACTAACTGTGTAATTGCGTTGATTTCAATGTACATGAGAATGCTAGCAATGGCCAAAGTTTCACCTGTACAAATTCTTCTACTCATAACATCTGGATTTCATACGACTTACATTGTGCAACATAAACATTCGTTATACAAGCTTATTATGTAAATAATCTATTATGAAGTTTGAGGTTTTCGACAATAAATACAAAAACGGGAATCGAATTCCACTTTTAGGTACCTTATGTTAAATCTCCACCTGTCTAAATAAAGTCAACTAAAAAATGCAGATTAAATTTACTGTGTTTCTGATTTGAATACAAGCGTTATCTGGGATTGAGATTTGACATATATGTCTCTTAGACTTATTTAAAAATCAAGCTTTTAAAATCAAATTTTTGTTTTCAACAAGTCCACAAACTAGAGATATTTTTTGTAGATCGCATTTCAAACTTGATTTTCAAGGAGACCTGAAAACCCAAGTTTCCAGATGTTGTCGTCTCAGATCGTTGACCTTTCTCTGATCCTAAATCGATCCAGGAAGGGTCTGAGTTGGCCGATGGGTCTTCATCTATCAAGATTCGCCGGCTGAGTTTCATTGGGTCCCTCGGTGAGTAGTCGTCGATCGATTATACCTGGGTCCGAGCGGAGACGAGGGGCGACCTGACATGCCGTGCATCCTAATTGAATCGTCAGGTTGCAAGCTCGTTGGGTGTGCTGACGGTGGGTTTGTGACGGACAGCGGTGGCGTCATTGTCAGACACTTGGGGAACTGTTAGGGGCCCTTTTTGGCATCGGTGCCTTGACTCAACAGCAGGGTCGGTCGCTGGCACTGACCAATGTCGCTTCTACGTGGTGCCCATTCCTCGCGGCTATGTAGTAGATCCGTATGCATGTACCTGCGCCCCGTACCCGTGCCTGTGGGCGGAGCACACCGTGCCATTCTATTTCAGCTCCGCTTTCATTCATAACTCGGTTTTTAATAGCCTCGCTGCACTGCAACGCGCAAGGCCTCTGAAAGACCGGGGATCTTTTGCATTACCTTTTAGCTTCTTCAAAAATGACCCTATCTAATTAAAATTTGATCGCCTTTTGAGAACACAATCGATGTTGGAATTTCGAGTTTGAAATATTTTTATTTGGGACTAGTGATTAAATTCAAAATTTTTACGATTGGTCAGCAGCATATCTAATCAGTTACTTTTGGATTTGACAAGTTCGGATTTGGGAATTAGAATTATCGTTCACCGAGACAAAATCCAGTTTGTTCGTTTCAAATCAGATTAGCAGAGAATTCCCTATTGACATCCGACCAGTATTATTTCCTAATCGATTTTTAGATTATTTAAAAGTCATGAGTCAGATCCCCTTAGGAGGGGCAAATTCTGCATGAGCAGCAAGGATCTGTTCAGCTACTAGTGCATTAGAACCCTATCATCAGTAGTTTCCGCATTTCCAAAAAGGCAAACGAATTCCCGGGGCATTTTCTTGAGATCCTCTACACGGCAGTCGCGATTTGCATCCTCAGGAGATTTTCTGTGCTTAATTTCCCTACCATTAAACCACTTCCCTTTGCACGGTAGGATCAACGCGTTTCAAGAGTCTCCTAATCTCGAGCGACATCGGAGGAGTGATTGACGACGGCGATCGCGAACTATGCAGGCAGTTTTGTAGAGGCAGCAACGTGGGAATCATTTTCAAGAGAAGGACGATGATGAAGGGGGAAGGGGGGTCACTCCTCGCAACAGTGTTCTCTCTGCTCCTCCTTCTTCGCGAGCCAGTTTATGGCGTCACGTGCATGTGCAACGTCGCCTCTTGTGTGCGTTCATGTGCAGTTTCCAACGCGCGGAACAGGTATTCCCCATTGAAATAAGGTAACGTCGCGATATGAAATATGCCCCCTTGTACAACTTGATAATCCGTGGTTACCATAAATCCTGAGCGATTATCCGCGTATCTATTTATAAGCTTGTGGCATCGCCTCCTCCTCCACCCCCTTCTTACATCTACCCTTCGACTCGACTTCCCTATTCTCTACAAGATCTCCCCTCCGGGAATCAAATGGAAGATTGATAGGGCCGAAGTGGAGAAAATGAGAAGGATTGGTGTAAAAGTAGGAGAGAAGTTTTGAATCCTTCTGATCCGTATTAATATTTAGGTACTTCTGTATAGGCAGATAGAAGGCAACTTAAATTAGCAGATGATATTTCAAATCAGGCTTTCTCTCTTGGCTTCTAGTTTCTATCACAGCTGACGATTCGATTGTTTCATCCTCTCGAGAAAGGAATCCCCGGCATCAGGAACCTTAATAGTTCTATCGAACCTATTGTTCCTGAGCTGATAGTGGAAATCGAGCAACCTGATCCGAAGGTTCGTCCAAGAGAAACGGCTGCATAATGGAAGCTGCCGTTAACAATCGCGTAGAAAGACGTCGGTGCGTTTTATATTGAGGAATATTGGGGCATTGTGGTGGGACTGGATGTGTGCGTGCATTGACAATGGGAAGCTCAGTGGGTGCGTTAATCCGGTATGCCGGACTGTGGGAATATTTTGGGGAGAGAAGGAGAGGGATCGAGAGAGATGAGAGAAAGGGGAAAGAAAGAGTCAAGAGAAGAGAACGGAATGAGAGAAAGAGAGGAATAGAGAGAGAGCGAGAGAGAGGCTATTGGCTCTATTGTTGCATCTGATACTATCTGCCATACACGCGATGCCTCTGTCGGCACTGCCGACCTTAAATCGGGCTTAAGGTCTTACGCAGCCTCCTTGATCGTGTAACCCGATGTAACTACACAGTCGGAGATAATTTATTCGGAGCGAAATTCTCACATGCCGAGGTCGACGTTTTATTATTATGCTTCGTATACTTAGACGTGTATCGACTCTGACGATCTTGACTTCAAAACCTCTTCATCGGCCGATGTTCAGCATTAGAAAGGCGAGTGCAGGTTCAGCTTAAATTGCAATCAGTTTTTCCAGAATAGGAATATTTTAATTAATGGTTGTTTAACTAAAGGTTGTTTTGTACTTCAGCACTCAATACAAACTGAGTTAGTTATTCTCAGCCTTTGATTGGATCCTAACTCATAGTCCTAATTAGCGGCAGTTTATTTATTACTGTAATACTGTTACACTTGGCCGGTCAAGTAATTATTGTGGTGGTAGCGCCAAGATATGAGTGTTGAAATTTTACGATGAATCATAAGGAAAAAAAGGCGGTGGAAAGATAGCATTGCAAAACAAGAGTCCGCGAATCAGAACGGCCCAGCGATGGGCTGTCCATAAATTTACGACGTTGATGGCGGTAATGATGATGCTGGTATTTTATTCAGGGGGATTTTTCAGGCAGCCGCATAATATTAACGGAAAAGTGGAATAAGAAAAGAAACGATCGAAGGTGAAGGAACTTGGGACTAATAATGGAAGAGAGTCTTGTTTGTGGAGCAGGTTTAATCCCTTCCGACGCTCGAATAAAGCCGTCAGTGTAGCGAGAATGATCGATACACACGAACCTTCCTGCCCACTCGTATCCGTGTGTGGACGACATAAACCAATCCTGATATTGAAATGTGTCACCTTCGAATTATTTATTATCCAATCAATCTCTCTATCTCTGGTAACAATGTTTTCAGAGATACCACTAATGCATCTGCAATCTGCATAAGTTAAAGAAATTTGAATTCATGCGCTGGTAACTTTCTGCTATGTACAATTTTATAATTTCTTTGCCGCCTAAAATGTTGCGTAGTCCGGCACACTTTATGAGGTCCGAATTGAAAAGTGTGTGCTTCGAAATCAAAAAGGGTTAATTGGAAAATTAACTTTATCTTTTGAGCAAAATTTTCAGTTTTCTGACCTTACATTTTGAAAGTATTAAAAATGAACTTCAATGTTCATTTAGACTATTATACTTTAGTCTAGAAATGATCAACATTTCTATTTATTTATCGCTGGCTTCACATTCTTTCCCCTTTTTCTCGTTTTTCCACTTATATGCGAACTGAATTAATAGAACCAAATAAGAAAATCCAACTATTTTTGGTTCAAAGTTTTTTTTTTTCGGTTGAAAAGTCTACTATTAAATTTTTGGTTCAAATTTCATACCTTACATTCTCATCAGAGAAAGTATTAGATTTGTGTAAAATTTGACCCCCCCCCCCCGTTTTTGGAAAATGTCCGCGTTTTGAGCCCCCCTGAACCCGAAAAACAGGTTTTTACGAATGCGTCTGTCTGTATGTCTGTCTGAATGTCTGTTTGTATATGTATGTATATATGTATGTTTTTATGAATGCATGTCTGACTGTGAGCACGAGAACTTTCGAAAGAATTGACAGATTGGATTGGCCTTTGGTATACTCTTTAACTGCCCTGAAATGAAGGTCAAGTTCGTTAGCCAGCCATTTTGGATGAAAATTCAAAAAATTAGAGCATTTTCAAAAATTTGTAGACCACTTTTTTTTTAAATTATATGTACGACTGTTCTTAGTATCCAGAAAGACGAACAATTTATTCTTATTACTTTTTTCGATAAAAAACAAATTACCAGAGTTGCAGCATTTACAAAATTAAAAAAAAAACACGAAAATAAAAATTTTAAGCCAAATAACGCACGATATGAAAAAAGTCAGGAAGAGAAAAACGTTGATTTTTGAACACCCTAAAAGATGTCATAACAATTAAAAATTTTTTTTTCAGAAATCGAAAATTAAAATGTTGATCGCACAAAGAAATCATGAAAAATAAAAAATTTCATTTTGCGGTCAAACTATATAAGATAAGAAAAAAATGAATTCACAACAATTGTGCATTCGAAAAAGATCTACAAATTTGTTAATAATAATTTTTTGACAGGATGCGTAGTTTTTTGTTTAAATTTGCAAAAAAAACCGCATTGAAAATAAAAAAATTAAATTTTTGGACAAATGACAAAAACGAAAAAAAAAAATCTGCCCGCTTCGCGGGCACATTCTCAACGCGCGCGGCTCGCTTCGCTCGCAAGTTTGAGCGCGCCTACGGCGCGCAACTATTGGATCTTTTTTTACTGTCAATGTTATTTTCACGAATAAAACAAAAACTACGCATCCTATAGAAACATGATTCACAACAAATTTGTACCTCTTCCTTGGATGAACAAATGTTGTTCGTCTAAAAATCTAATTTTTCTATTTTCAATGCTGTTTTTTACGAATAAAACAAAAACTGTGCGTCATATCAAAAAGTGAATAATAAGAAATTTGTAGATCGTTTTTAGGTGCACAATTTTGGTGGAATAATATTTTCTCGTATCTTGCATAGTTTCACAGAAAAATGGAATTTTTGATTTTTCATTCTTTTTTTGTGCGATCAAAATTTGAATTTTTTATTTTTCAAAAAATTCAAAAAGTTGTTATGAAAATATTATAGGGTGTTCATGAAGCAACGTTTTTCTCCTCTTCACTTTTTTCATATCGTGCGTTTTTCGGCTTAAAATGTACATTTTCGTTTGTTTTTTGGAATTTTGAAAATGCTATAACTCCAGTAATATTTTTTTATCACGAAAAGTCATTAGAATATTTAGTTCGTCATTTTGCGTACTACTAATAACCGCACATAGAATTTTTAAATCTTCAAAAAAAGTGGTCTCAAAAATTTTCAAAATGTGCTCACTTTTTGAATTTTCATCCAAAATAGCTGGTTAACGAACTCGTTCTTTCTTTTCAGGCCATAAAAAAGTGTGCCAAAGCTCAATCAAATCTGATCATTTCTTCGAAAGTTATCGTGGCTACAGACAGACAGAAAGACAGACAGACAGACAGACTACAGACGGACAGACACCTTGGTAAAAATCGTTTTTTCTGGCTCAGGGGGTCTCAAAACGTGGAGATTTGATGAAAGCCGACTATGTCAAATTTTACATAAAACCAATACCTTCTCATTAGAATGAGAATGTAAAAATATATTATAATATATTATAATATATTATAAAATATTATAATATATAATAATTTTTTTGTAGGATGCGTAGTTTTTGTTTTAATCGTAAAAAATAACATTAGAGATAAACAAATTAAATTTGTTGGAAAACGACACAAGGTACGAACAAAAAATTAAAAGACAAAAGTTGTTCACTCAAAAAGGATCTACAAATTTTTCATTGATAATTTTTAAATAGAACAAGCAGATTTTCTTTTAATCGTAAGAAGCAAGATTAAACATAAAAAAAGTTAACTTTCGCAAAATCGACACAAGAGACGAAAAAAATGAAATGACAAAAGTTGTTCAACCAACAAAATCTATACATTTTCGATAAAATTTTGTTATAAAAATATATTTAAAAAAATCTGCCCGCTTCGCGGGCACATTCTCATGGCGCGCGTCGCGCTCGATTATGTATTCACCTCGCGCTACGCGCTCGGGCGTATTTGCATCGCGCTTTACGCTAGGCTCCTCTAGATTTTTGAACTTCGTGTTCGACTTCGATGAAAAGAAAAAGTTTGTTTGCAAATATTATAAAATTATCAAAACCTCTACATATTAGGTGATTGTTAAATTTGCTTTTATTTTAGACTGACAAGGAACTTTATTTACTCAAGGTTCTATCGACCTTAAGGAACACATTCTCATCCAGACACTCGCGCTTCGCGCTCGATATTTGATTTGAAAATAATTTGAACCGTATGATAGAAACAAAAAAGTTTGAGCGCACTTACGGCGTGCGATTTGGTAAATACACTGAGCGCGCACTTTGTGCTTCGTGTTATATGTTCTGCATATACAAATTACTAAATTTGTATTTGATTTCAAATGAAAAGTAATGATATAATTCAGGCGACAAATTTTATTAGTTAACATTTTATTTTAGCTTGTGCCGTTTATCAAAAAAGTTAATTTTTTCATTTTGAATATATTCTTACCACAAAAATTGATTACGTGTGTGTAAGTCTTTTTTGAATGCACAATTTTTGTTCATTTATATGTTTTCGTACCTTGCATTGTTTTTTCAAAAATTTGATTTTTTTTACTGTCAATGTTATTTTCACGAATAAAACAAAAACCACGCATCCTATCGAAACATGAGTCACAAGAAATTTGTACCTCTTCCTTGGATGAACAAATTTTGTTTCGGTCATTTTTTCGTAGCTGGTAATATTCGTCTGAAAATTTGATTTTTCTATTTTCAATGCTGTTTTTTACGAATAAAACAAAAACTACGCGTCATATCAAGAAGTGAATGATAAGAAAATTGTAGATCTTTTTTCGGTGCACAATTTTGGAGAGATGACCTTTTCTGGTATCTTGCATAGTTTTACAGCAAAATGGCTATTTTGATTTTTCATTAATTTTTTGTGCGATCAAAATTTGAATTTTTTATTTTTCGAAAAATTCAAAAAGTTGTCATGAAAATAGTATAGGGTGTTCAGGAATCAACGTTTTTCTCCTCTTGACTTTTTTTCATATCGTGCGTTTTTCGGCTTAAAATGATCATTTTCGTTTGTTTTTTGTAATTTTGAAAATGCTATAACTCCAGTAATTTTTTGTTTTATCACGAAAAGTCATAAGAATATTTTGTTCGTCATTTTGCGTACTACTAATAATTGTACATAGAATTTTCAAATCTCTAAAAAAAGTGGTCGCAAAAATTTTCAAAATGTGCTCACTTTTTGGATTTTCATCCAAAATAGCTGGTTAACGAACTCGTTCTCTATTTTTCGGCCATAAAAAAGTGTGCCAAAGCTCAATCAAATCTGATCATTTTTTCGAAAGTTATCGTGGCTACAGACAGACAGATAGACAGACAGACAGACTACAGACAGACAGACACCTTCGTAAAAATCGTTTTTTCTGACTCAGGAGGTCTCAAAACGTGGAGTTTTGATGAAAACCGACTATGTCAAATTTTACATAAAACCAATACCTTCTCATTAGAATAAGAATGTAATAAAAAAATTACGTTTTTGGAAAAAGGACACAAGCTACAATAACATTTTATTCAACACAATTTTCCGCCTAAATTATATCTACAAAATTTTCTCAAAATCACTTTACTCTAGGATGCGTATTTTTAGTTTAAATCGTAAAACATAACATTCAAAATAAACAACTTAAATTTATGTATAGAAAAAAGATCCAAAATGCAGTAAAATGCTTAATAACAAATTAGTTTGTTTTTTCTTATAGGATGCGCACTTTTTTTCAATCATAAAAACAAGACAATGAAAATACGTATGTTTCAATTCCAATGCATATTATGAATTGTAATTGTATAAATTTATTGCAATTATATGTCAGGGTAGTTGATAATAAATTTTGATGCAAAATAAGCAACAAATATTGAAGTGATCGTGATAAGTAAAATTTGTACTTTATTTTGCAATATCGGAATAAGCAATCCCAGGCCGAGGTATAGAAATAAATGTAATATACATTTGATATAAAAGTGTTGAATATATTGTAAAAAAGTTCACATTTTGGACAAAATCGAGTGCGAAGCACGAGGTACGTGATGAGAATGTGTTCGTTAAAGCCGAAGGAGCTTTAACAAAAGAGAATTCACAATCACGAAATAACAGTTGTCGATGCTTTGACCTTTAATTTCAAAAAGTCTGTGCACAAATGTGAGGGAAATACAAAGACCGAGCGCCTAGCGCGAGATAAATACATTATCGAGCGTGAAGCGCGAGAACCAACAGTCGCGCGCCCCAGGTGCCCTAAAATTTGCGAGCACAGTGAGCCGCGCGCGATAAGAACGTGTCCGCGTGGCGGGCAAATTGTTTTGGTTCAAAATTTAATTATTTTGTTGAAAATTCAAAATTTTTGTTAAAAGGTCATCCTTTTTAATATAAAATATGACGAATTTGTTAAAAATTCGTCTTTTTGGCTTGAAAATTTAACAACTTAATTGCATTTTTTTCCTTTCTTAACTAAAAATATTTTTTTGTTGTTGAAAATTCAACTATTTTGTCGAACATTCGTCTTTTTGGTTGAAAATGCAACTGCCTGGCTTAGAATTAATTTGTTTCTGGTTAAAAATTAATTTGTTTCCGTTGAGAATTACCTTTCTTCATTTAAAATTAAAATCTTGTTAGGTTGAAATATTAACGATTAAATTTTTCGTTGAAAATTCATATGTTTATGTGGAAAACTCAACTCCTCTCTCAAAAGTATAACTACTTCCTTAAAAATTAAGTTTGTTGCTTGAAGATTGATAATTTTAGTTAAAGTTACAGTTACAGTTTTTGTTAAGAATTTATCTTTCCTGGTTAGAAATTTAACTACTTAGTTGAAAGGTGAACTACTTTCCTAATTCATCAAAAACAGTAAGATTTTGCCAAACTCTCCCTCTCCTCAAATCTTCTAAGTTATTTTTGTATAACACCTTAAATAATTTTCCGAAAAAAATTCAGTTGGCAAAAATTACGTAAGATAGGGGGAGGGGCGATCAAAATTTACGGACCCTCGCAAAGGGGAGTACGTGGTTTAAAATTGTACAAAAAAATATTACGTAATTTATGCAAGGATCCCAATGGTGCCATTTTATAGGCAGTAGCAGTGCGCTTGGCGACTAATAAAGCAATATTCTGGTTCTAATAAAATTAAAATTTGGCGCTGGTATATACCGGTTTTGATGAAATACAAAAATGTTAACAGTCGATTATTTAGTAACTATTGGCATCTTACTAAGACATTATAATCCATTAGTTATGAGATTTATTAATAATAATATACGGTCTAATATCCTGTCAGGATTTTAACTGAAATGGTTTGCATCCAGTTTATCGTTCTTCTGATCTAAATCTCGTTTGCACTTGTGCATTACGGGCACTTCCGTTTTACGCGGAGACTAATAAAATTAATAGAATACTAAAATTTAATAGATTAATACTGAAACTGTGTCTAATTAAAATGCCCGATAAATTCAAGCAAAGCAACCACCAAATTGAACAAGATTTTCCAGCAAATCGAACTTGGCAGCATATGTGCTCTTCATGTCAAGTCCGGATGCCGACACATATAGCCGGATATTAATTTTTAGTTTACAATAACGTAGAATATAATCGTGTTAAATATTGCATGAAATTTACAGTTGCAATATCGACTCGAGCGGAATTCAGTTGCTGCTCTAATAGGAGCACTCATCCGGTTTTAGTCATTAAGGCTATTCGAGTTGAGTTTAATATCAAAACGCGTAAACTCTGCGTCTCATCATCCAATCAGAATAATCTAGAGTTTTACGGTTAATTATCTTTGATACTAGAATATTTTTCGATAGTGTTATTACTAAAAGAGGGTCATCATGCGTGAGCACAGTTTTATGTATTTCCGCGTAGTCGCCAATCACCGATAAATTCTCCAGTTTATGAACCCAAAGATCTGTCTCAAAAAGCAAACACGCTCATCGAGGTCGGACACTCGCTCATTAATAGTCGAGATGGTCGTTTTGCTTTTCAGTAGCATTAGTTGCCTCCAGGAAATTCTTGCTCAATTTGCATCGAATGGTCTTTCCAGAATTTTTATGTTTTAGTAATGGTCGATTAGGAAGGAGAATATAGAAATTATAGTTTGGTCGTTTTTGTTCGGAAAATTTGTAATAATAGAAGTTCGAATTGCCCGAATCGTGAAGTCTGCTATCAACGAGCTTCTGATCGGCACTGGCTACCTGCAGCTGTTTTATGGAATGTATATTTATAGCCAACTGGGATATTACCGATTTGCCATACCCCCTAAGAAAGTCGACTATCGTCCTCTCATCTTGAGTGTACTCATAATGCACTGGTAAGGGTTACGAAATTGCAGTGGAATCATTGAGCACGAGCAGTCGAGCACTGTTCAGTTACGGAAGAGGACGCTCACGGCACTTTTCGCAAAGTCTCTATTATCCGGCGCTAACTTGCGCAGAAAGAGTCTTCAACTTGAACTCAGATTTACATCAGTCAAAAGTATTTATTACTAGCATTGTTATACTCTCATAACAAAATTGGAAGAAATGAACAAAAATAACTCCAAGAACATTGGGATACATAACATTGAAAATAGCGCTGTGAAGGACTACACAGGTAACACAACCTCTGACAATTATATGAATCAAAAGAAACATGTGACTGGTTTAAACTACATCATTATGACGTCTGGGCCAGTGTCTGGCTGTCTTTGACATGTAAGAAGTCGATTTGGCAGATCATCCCGGAATAAAACAAAAAATATGTAAGAACCATTCAGGTCAAGAGTTGGAGTTGTATTTCTCAAAACTTAAAACTTATTACCTCATGGCAGATTTGAATTATACTCAACTACCGATATAAGTACCCTCAGTTTACGCTATTTCTAAAATTTAAGTCCTCGGCATTTTGGTGCTGTGGGGACCGCGGGACCGAAAGGGCGGCTGTGCTCAGTCATGCGTGGCGAACAGCAGCGTAGCGACAAAGGGACCAGTGCGCGGGTACTCACGCGCGTATATTGCGTAATGTTAGGTGTTCCAATTGAAAATAGTTCATGCGACCCTGACAGTGTCATTTTGGATTCCCCTGAATTATGGTGAAGGCCACTGTAAGTTAGACGTCAAACAATGTTGAAAAAACATGGAATAAATACGACAAAAAAGATTAAATATTGCAACTTTCTAAAGAAATAAGAGCATAATATGTATTTTTGAATAAAAAATTGGAACTGGACACCTTGAATCGCAGAAATAAAAAATTAATGTTTTCAAAGTACAAAACCTTAAATTTGAATAAAAGGTTATGATACAAATAAAAAAGCAACCATGAGTTTATATGAATATGGCCTGATAATCAGAGAACGTATTACTGATAGCAGTATTGTGAATGATGCTTTTTTTCAAGAGAACTTGTTTCCTGTGACCTGAAGTAAATGTCACTGATGATATTCTGCAGCATCTTTATTCTCTGATTATGACGTGATTGTCAGATCACGGCGTTATTTGGGTACGGGTGTATTTACTATAATAAATGGATTTATTTGTGCTCACTTTATCAGGATGGAAGAAGGTCAGCGAAAACCTGGAAATCAGGGAAAAGTTAGGGAGTTTGGTTGAAAATACAAAATTTGAAATTTGTAAATGTTAATTTGAAATTGTTTATTCCGTGTATGAAAGATTCTATGTTAAAAATCTTTCAAGATTAAGATTCTGGTCTTTAAATATTAATGCTCAGGGAATATAGAAAATTTGTTAGAAAAAAGTGATGGAATTTTAAAAATGAAGTTTGCGGACACTTTCGTGTAATATTCTTGTTAGTAATTTATTTGCCTCATATTTATATTTCTTTTCAGTTGCTTTTTTCTGGCGATTATATTTTTTGTTGCAAATTTTTTTAATTTAGTCGAAAGTTCTAAAATTTGGTTAAAAAGTCATCCTTCTTGGTTGGAAATTTAACTTTTTTGTTGCAAATTCCTCTTTTTGGATTAAAAATTCTATTATATTTTTTAAAATTCGTCTTTTTTGTTTGAATATATTCATCCCTTTTGGTAGAAATTTAATATTTTTTTGTTAAAAATGTAACTGTTTGGTTAAAAATTAATATTTTCTGGTTGACGATTAAACTATTTGTGAAATTTATCTCTTTTGGCTGAGTTAAACTGTTCATTATTAAAAATTAAGATATTTTTTTGGTCAAAATATCTACTATCATGTTATTTATTGAGAATTCATCTTTTCTGGTTGAAAATCTTACTACTTGGGTAAACGTTGAAACACTTTGTTAAAAATGTATTTTATTTTTGGTTAAAGGTTCTATATTTCGGTTGATAATTTAACTATTTTATTGAAATTTCATTTTTTTATTTTAAATATAAATTTTTCAACTGAAAATTGAACTTTTCCATTTTCTGTTGTAAATGGATTTTTTTAGTTGAAAATTCGTCTGTTTTGGCAGAAATCTAATCTTCCTGGTTGAAACCTCTTCTTCTTTGGTTGAAAGGGTTCGGTTGAAAATGAACTTTTTTGTTGAAAATTCATATTGTGGGGTTCAGAATTCAACTCTTTTGCGGAAAATTCGTATTTTTGGTTTGAAAATTCAACTTCTGGGTTTAAAGTTGAATTACTTTGTTAAAAATTCACTTTATTAAATGAAGATCCATCAATTTGGTTGAAGATTTCACTATTTGGTTGACAATTCGTCTTTTTGGTAGAAAATTGATATTTTCGGCGGAAAATTGATCTGTTTTGTAGAAAATTCGTCTTTTTTGTTGAAAATTTGTATTTTTTTATTAAAAATTCAACTTCTTTGTTAACAACTTAATTATTTTGTTGAAAATTTAATTATTTTGTTTGAAAATTCAATTCTTTGTTTGAAAATCAAACTATTTTGTTGAATATTCGTTGTCTTTTTTATGTTGTATTCATTTTTTTTTAACAATAAACTTTTCGGGTTGAAAATGCAATGGTTTTTGATTGAAGTTAATTCTTGTTTGTTTGAAAATTGGACCATTTGTTTGAATGATCATCTTCGTAGGTTGCAAATTCAACAATATGTTTAAAAATTCAACTGTTCTCCAAAAAATTCAATTATTTGGTCAAAATTGCAACTGCTTTTGGTTGACGTTGAATCTTTTTTGTTTGAAAATTATTCCATTTTGTTGAAAGTTCATCTTTGTAGGTTAAAAGTTCAAAAATATGGTTGAAAATTCAATTATTTTGTTGAAAATGTAATTATTTTGTTGGAAAATAAACTATTTTGTTAAAAAGTAATACGTTTGGTCAGAAATTCAACTGTTTTGTTAAAAATTCGTCCTTTTGAATTAAAAATTTATCTTTTATGGTAGAAATATCCTCTTTTTTGGTTGAAAAAAAAATGAAATTTGTAAATTTTAATTTGAAATTATTTTATTCCATTTATAAATCATTCTATGCGTAAAATGTTACAAGATTAAAATTCTGGTATTTGCATATTAACGTTCCGGGAAAATTGGTTAGGGAAAAATCAGGAAAAACTTCGGGAATTTTTAAAATGAAGTTCTTCGGCCACCCTGTTTACAAGCACGTTACTTCCTCACGGGTATCAAATAAATTTGCTTCTTTATAGAGGTAGGTTTATTTTAATTTAAAAAGAGAACCGACACTTAGTTTCTGAAGTTGATCTTGAAATTTAGAGAATCATAAATTTGATTATTAAATTTCACTACGATACTAATAATGTAAAAAAATCTTGTTTTCTACATTACAGTGACTTTTTGATGCCTACAGTATTCGAATATTTAAAAAAAATAAATGTCTTATTTGCCAATTACTTATTATGTAAGAATTTAGACGATAGAATCATTTTTCGTGAGTATTCTAGTTTTTTGTAAATAAGGGTGGGCCAAATAAGACTCCGCGCCAACCCTCCTCTCCACTAAACCGTAATTTCGCTTTGAATTCCTTAGATTTTATGTACTTTTCAATTTAGTTTCGGTTATACCAACGGCCATACCACGCTGGAAAACCCAGTTCTCGTCAGATCACTGAAGTTAAGCAGCGTTGGACGCGGTTAGTACTTGGATGGGTGACCATTCAAGAATACTGACATCAGTGCTGTTGGCACATCGTGGGTGTGGTGAGCCCACACTTGTAGTTATTTATAACTACAAGAAAAACCTAGAAACACTACCCGAATCGGGTAGTGTCACGCCTACCCTGAAAGGGAAATAGTTTAATGGTATATATATATATACACCTTACCAATTGTAATTACTTTCAATTTTTCTTTATAGAAATGTTCGTAATTACATTTGTTCTTTCAGCTTATGAAAATTAATCTGGTCTAATTGTAAATTGAAGAGTGTAAAATTTGTAATGTATGCATTTATCTCAGACACCGGCAGGTGATAAAACGAGGTCTCTCTGTTCGAGCTTAATCGATTCTTTTTCATTCCAGAATGTCTTTGCGCCACCGTTTCTACAGGAGCACTTACCTTTTTTTCATCTTTTGTCGCTAGCAATAAATTACTCTTCTGTTAATTTTATTTCAGAGCAGACTGGAGGCGACTATTTATTTTAGCAAAACAGAAGCAAAAAAGGGGGAGTGGGGAGAAAAAATAAAAAGAAGAACGAAAAAAAGGACACAAACAGCCGGCGTACTCGAAGGACGAGTACTACGACGTATGGTACCTGAAGTTCTCGCGGCACGTACGACGTGCCAGGAGGGAACACGAGTCTTATCTCTCTATCCACTTTGAACGAATATCTATCGGACCCGTCATTAATTTCTCCTGGCATCAGTTGCAGGGAGCGAGCGGAATTCCAATTTGTAAATGAAGTCGTCGATAAGTGACCAAGCAGGCATTGACGATCTACGGCATTCGAGAGAGCCCACAGAAGTTTCAAAGTTTGCTGCGGATACGTGTAATTATATATTATATATGTATGTATCTTTGACGGTATGGAGCTCTTTCCCTTCTGCATCGTACTTTCAGAATTTAGCGATTCCTCGAAGCGATAAGAAATCGAAAGCTTCAGGGAGCACACCGAAAAGCTGCTGCAGAAACGGTAATGCGATCCTTGACATCGCTCCACTTATCGTCAAATTATCCTTCATGCTCAGCTTGCCAATTGAAAAATCTAAAGTTGTGTGGAGAATGAATAATTACTTTTATTAGAATAGTATTAACGTTTTCTCAATATAAATTACGATAAACATTCTGATCAGCTAAAAAATGAAGAATTAATCCCTCATATAAAAACAGCTAACCTCCATTGGCAGTAATCGTGGTAGCGGCCATTTTTTACTCATAGGATAACTTCTTGATTTGAAATTAAAATCTACAGAAGTAAATAAGTGAATTCCTAATTTTATCGATCACCGATAATTATTTAGATTTATGTATTTTTACTATTACTTTCAATAACAGCTCTAACCATCCAGATCTATTATGATCTATATGCTTGATACCTAAAATGTATTACATTAATTTTCATAAATTTATTTAATTTAGGTCGGTTATGATTGTCTTTCTCAATATACAACGTAAAATTTATTTAAGTAATTTTCTACATTTCTTATACAGTCACATATGTTCTACTTTATCATTATGCGTGTTCTATTTCGTCCAATATTATACTGTACTGATGTACCTATATTCTATTAGATGAATGCCAAAATCGTCCCAGTTCGTGGCGATCTGCAGTGCTATATTATGAAATAAAATACATGTATTTTGAGTTTGATTTACTCTCTTAATATACGTAAAATGTGTTTCAGTAATTTTTTAAAATGTATTTAATGTAGGTAAGTTTTGACTTTCTTAGCATATACGTAAAATGAATTTCAGAAATTTTTCTACATTTGTACGATGTATTTTGGTGCGCTCATTTACAATTAACATGGCAATGCAAGTACCCGTAAATGTCATGGTAAAAAAATTGAAGAACAAATTATTCAAACGTTTCAGTGAAAATAATATGGTATAATACAAATTTATTTATGTTTAAAATACCTATATTCCAATTTACATAATTTTTTTTAATATCTTTGATGTTTTAAACTGATTATCTGAATTCAATTTTCAAAATAATATGTACATATTTTCTTTTCTGAAATTAGTTTAAAACCTTATCAATGAATTAAATTTTCAGAAATGTAATTTCAAATTTAAAGTAGAATATAAAGTGAAAATTATTTGAATGTTTTAATGAAAATAATTGTTTAATGCTTTTTATGTTGTGAACTGATTAATTAATGATTAACTGATTCCATTAAAACTTAGATTTTCCGGAATTAGTTTCAAAGGTGATTTTTTTACATATTTCGAATCTAGAAGTTATTAGAAACCTGCCCTGGCATAGCCGATTATATCGTACAATTTTCTGATCATGTTTTATTCCATCATTTATGTTTAAACGCGGTTTCCCAAATGTCGTTTTTCAAAAAAGTTTTGGTAAGACTTCGACTAGAAATATTTGGAATATCGGGTCATTTTTTTTAATTGTTCAGTAGACATGTCGCTAGGTCAGGACACAAGCTTCTTTGAAAATATTTTTTTTTAATTTTTACACCCTTCATAAGCTCAAACAAATAGGTCAAAAAAATCCATCATTTATGTTTGAACGCGTTTTCCTAAAAGTCGTGTTTTAAAAAAGTTTTAGTAAGACTTCGACTGGAAGTATTTTTAATGTTGGGTCATTTTTTTAAAAGTTGTTCAGCAAACATGTCGCTAGGTCAGGACACAAGCTTTCTGGAAAATATATTTGTTTTTTAATTTTGTACAGCCTTCACAAGCTCAAAAAAGTAGGTCCAAAAAACTTATTTATGTAAAAAAGTCGGCCATTTGCAGAGATTTAAAATTTTCAAAAACCCCTGTATCCTGACCTAGGCAATGTAATCACAATTGAAGCCAAATTTCACTTTTTTCGTTTTATGCAATCTAAATAGCCAAAGCCTCACCACAAAGTCGACAGTGACATATTTGCAGTGGCGTGGTCAAGGACACTCCAAGGTCGCGGGTGTGGAAATAATTTCTTCAAACGTCATTTTTTTGGAGTCGAAGAATGTATCAATAAATAGCAAAAACCCGTTCCCAGTTAACATGTATAGTTTCTTTGCAGTAAATTTCCAAAAATAGGCTCGAAATCGTGGCTCGAAACTAGAAGACCCCCTCAAGTGGTCAAAAACTTTTAACAAGTAAATAGTTATTTGAAAATTGGGTAAATGATAAAAATTAATACAGAAGTTGGCGCGTACGCGTATAATAGTCTAGTAATAATTTAACGGCTCATAGCGATCTAAACTCAGAATTTACTATTTATAATCCTCTATAGGCTTTTCCTAGTGAATAAATTTCACGGCAGTGTAATATCTGATCTGGCCCAGATCTGGCATATTTTAGACCGTCTCGTCTGTAAGGTCTAGTCTGGCCCAGAGCTGGCGCTAATCAGCATTTCCTGAGGGGTCGTTCAAACTCTACTTAAATGCGAACTGAATTAATAGAACCTAATAAGAAAATCCAAATATTTTTCGTTTTGGTTGAAAATTCAACTACTTGATTAAAAGTTGAATTACTTTGTTAAATATTCATTTTATTGGTTCATGATTTAACTATTTTGTTGACAATTCTTTTTTGATGCGTAGATTAATTTTTAACCGACAATTTAAGTGTTTCATTTTTTGTTGAATGTTGATCGTTTCTAGCTGAAAATTAAACTATTAGGTTGAAAATTTATGTATTTTATTCTGAATTCGCCTTTTTTGGTAGAAAACTAATCTTTTTGATTGATAATTCAAGTACGTGGCTGCATGTTGAACTACATTGTTAAAAATTCATTTTATCAGTTGTAGATCCATCTTTTTGGTTGAGAATGTTTTTTTGGGTTAAAATCAATTTTTCAAATTGCAAATTGAACTATTCCATTTTCGATTGAAAATTAACTTTTTTAAATTAAAATGAACTGTTTTGTTACAAATTAATATTTTCGGGTTAAAAATTAAACGGTTTTGTAGAAAAAAATCTTTTTTTTTTTTGCTTAAAAACTCTATTATTTCGGTAGAAAATTCAACAATTTGGTTGACTTTTTTTCTGTTTTAAATGAAAACTATTCCTCCTTGAAAATTCATCTCTTACGGTAGGTATTTCATATTTTTTGGTTGAAAGTGTAACTGTTTGGTTGAAAATTAATCTGTTTTGGTTGAGGATTTCAATATTTTGATAAAAATTTATCATTTTAAATTGAATTCAACTGTTTTTTATTACAAATTTAAATCTTTTTCGGCTAAAAAATCAACTATTAAATGTTTTTCTAAGAATTCATCATTTTTTGGTTAAATTCGACTGTTTTTTATTTGTAATTAAAATATTTTTCAGATTAAGAATTCAACAGTCTTCTAAAATATTCCTCTTCTTGCCTTGGAAATTCAACTATTTCGTTCACAAAGCAACATTTTTGTTTCATGTTCAATCTGTTATGTTTAAAAATCTGACTATAATTTGGTTGAAAATTTATCTTTGTAGGTTGAACATTGAACTATTTGGATGAATCAAGACATTTTTTTTTAAATTCGTCCCTTTTGCTGGAAACTTCAACTTTTTGATTGTAAATGCAAAAGTTTGGGTGATAATTGATGTATTTTTTTTTCATCTATTTGGTTGAAAATTCATGTTTGTAGACTCAAAATTCAACTATGTGATTAAAAGTTCAACTATTTGGTTGAAAATTGAATTATTTCGTTAAAAATTGAATTATTTTGTTAAAAATGTATCTTTTTTAAAAAATTAAACTGTTATGTGAAATTTGTCTTTTTGTATAGAAAATTTGTCCCTCTCATTTAAAATTCATCTTTTTTGGTGGAAAAGTTCTTGAATGAAAATGTATCTTTCTTGGTTGAAAATTCAACTGTCTTATGAAAAGTTAGTTTGTTTGACTTGAAGAATTCAACTATTTGTTCAAAACTGCAATTGTTTGTGGTTTAAAGTTAACATTTTTGTTTGAAAATTTGAACATTTGGTAGAAAATTCATTTTTGTGAGTTGAAAATGTAACTATTTGGTTAAAAATTGAACTATATTATTGAAAATTCGTCTCTTTATTGTACGCAAAAAGAAATTCAAAACGCTTGGGTGTTCGAATCCCAGCGAAGCTAGAGAGATTTTTTCCCCAACTTATAAAATAAAACAATCAATATCTCAAAAATATTGATTTTAGATCTAGTAGACAAAAAACATTAACGTCATATTATTTACTATATTTCTCTGGTCAAAAACGATAACATAAATTAATATTATGCAGCAGTGTTTTAATAAAAAGTCAAATCGTTCTTGAATATTTTTTTGCTGACTTTGATATACTGAAACCGGTTATCATTGGTTTTTCTTTGATAAAAACATTGATCTTCGATTACTATGGGTTTTCTGCTTAATTAGATTACAAAGATAACAGTTATTCATATAGAAATATGTGAATTAAAAATGACGTCATGGTAAGACTGATCACCTTCTCTACTGTCAGTAGTAAAGTCGTTCACAGACAGCTCTATTTTAGACTGCCTTACTTGACTTGCTTCACTTGCGAATAATCTGGACTATGGCCTATAATGTTCATTATAAGAGAATTTTTTTGTCGGCTATCGTGCTACTAATGTTTGTTTACCAAAAAAATTTGGTTACAAAAATTCCAACAAAACTGTTTTTAGTGCAAGAATCACACTGAGAAAAATGAATAGTTGGGGCTACTATCTTTTTATTAGTAAAGCATTCATTGGTTCTTACAACTGTTCAGTTAGTGATACCGACTAAGCAAGTAGTCGGTTTAGGAAGCCGTTTATAGTACTCGTGACTACTATCTGTTTCAAAAATCCTGGCCCCTCTACAAATCATTGAATAACTCAATAAAAAAAATCGCTTAAACAAGGAAAAACATCTTGTCAATATTACGAATAAGTGCAATATCATTTGATCGCGATGCGTCCATAACTTTCGATACAAATTTGCAGTGGAGGTTAAAAAACGTGGTTAAAAGCACCTTTTGTAACTTGATCAACTTTCGACCGTTGTATTTCCTGGAAAAATGCATGAATTCTTTTGCCAAAAATCCAGTAGTCACCTTGAAGTTTTATTTATGAGTAATTTTTCGAAAAATTCGAAAACATTTATAACTTTGGTGTCGGCAGTAAATAAAGGCGAAGGATGCTAATTCAGCTTCTAATCAAGCTGGAAGGCTCTACTGGGGCTTACATTTTTCCAAAAAAATCAACAAATTCAATGTTGAGTTTTCAAAAACAGTTAATTACATCAATTACACGCTATCGCATATTAACTTTTTTCGTTTTATTTTTGGGACTGGAGGCACAAAAGAAGTCGATGATACTCTAAGCGGGTACCAGGGTATCGATGTCCTGCTTGATCCTTCGCCTCATAAACTCATAAAGTGTACCTTTTTTTCTTCAACTTTCGTACATCTGGTAGAATGTACCACATGGGTCAACCGACTTTGACAATAGTGGATGGCAATACCTTCAACGTATCGATTACAATTGAGGTCGACTGCCGTGGAAAAAACAGAAAAAAATAATATGCAATACCGTATTATTGATTGAATTAACTGTATTTAAAAATCTACCATTGAATTTTTTCATTTTTTTGAAAAATTTTAAGCCTCAGTAGAGCTTTCCAGCTTGATTAGAAGCTGAGTTAGCATCCTTCGCTTTTATTTACTGCCGACACCAAAGTTATAAATATTTTCGAATTTTTTGAAAACGTAGTCATAAATAAAACTTCAAGGTAACTACCCGATTTTTTGCAAGAGAATTCATGATCTGTTAATTAGTCAAAAAGTCGTTTAGTTGGTAATCTCAAACAAAATCATTCCAGTAGTGATTAGTTAACGTGGATGTTATTTGGTGGTAATAGACCAGTTTTTGTGGATCACTACTAGGGATTATCTGACCAGCATGGATTCTGTTACTTGACTTCATGTAGTCTCCTTGACTTGAATCGACAAGTGCAAATTTTTTGTAGTATTTTAAAAATCGTAACTGCAAACACAAGATGCTACAGCCTTCCAAAAACTTAAATACAGTACTTTACCATGAAACCACAAAAATTATGTAGCAGGTAAATTCGCAGTGCTGTCACTCACAATCAATGCTTGCAGACATAAGCCCACCCATGTATCTGCATGCACTGAAAATGTATGAACGCACGCAATCCTACAATAAAAATTAATGACTGCACTTTCAATTCATTACCTGCACCACTTTTGGAATACCACTTCGAGTTTGAAAGTAGATTGCTTGATAAATAAAGATCTAATAATAAATCAATGGTCATATTTGTAGCATCGGTTAATAACAACACTTAAGAACGGACAAAAACAAACCCTATAAAATGCTAATGACAATCGATAGCAATGATTAATAACAATCGATAACAAAGGTTAATTCAACCTTTGAAATTTTCAATGAAATGCCTGACTGACGGAATATAACAACCTCTTGAAACAACTATGATTACAAGTAATATCAACAATTGATAAGAATGAAAAAATGAGTGATGAACTTTATCTTTGTTACTTACTTCTGGAAACGATATAGATGAGGTCGTTGATCATTAGGTTCTTCCTTATTTAAAAACAAATAACAAGAAGATTTAGCAATGCAAAATAATAGATCCTAGCAACGTTGAATAACAGCTCTTAATAACGGGCGGTAACGTTCCATATAGCAACAACCCATCAATACTCATAGTAATGATCTCTTGGTCAGTAAAATAGGCCTAGCGACGACAAATTACAACCGTCAAAAGCTGCGAATATTACTAATAAATAGTAAACACAACCTTTTACAATAATCAATAAGATTTCATACCCATGAATATGAAAAATCCACAAACCCTCAGAATAGCCAGCAAGAACCGAGGTAATTACGTTATATTACTAAAGTAATGAGTGAAAGAGCTACTTGACCCTTAAAAATATTTTTTGGTTTGGAATATGCATAAAAGCAATGCTTAGTTACCATATTTAAAAAATACAGAGTAATTCTTAATGTTGTAAACAAACTTAATAAACAAATACATATTGTAGTCTTTTTGGCTTTAAAGACTACGTTCTTTTGACAGAATTGGTTCATAATTTGTCGACAATAAATAATATGTATGATTTTTTAATAACTAGTAATAACAAATAATTGTTGAAATAAATTTGGTAAAAAAAATGTGGATTTTTTGCAATTTTCAACCGGTAGATTTCCTTTTTTCAACTAAATTTATTTTAAATTATTTGGCAAAATCCTTCCCTTATAATACTTCATTGACCAATGATAATTGTTTATTTGATAAACATTTTGATGAACAAATGCACAACTTAAATACTTATCAACAAATGGATGACGTTTTTTTACGAAATCGACTGTCAATGACTCATAAAGGACTTTATATATTAGGAGACTTTCTCAGCCGATAATATTTAGGAGTTGTTTAAATTAATTTGTTAAACTAATACAAGTTTTCGTCAATTTTCAACCAGATAATTTCGTTCTGTCAGAACGGATTAACTCTAAATTACTTGGCAATATACTTTTCTCATGTTATTTTATCATTGAGCCAAAATTGGTTTTTTTATAGATAATTTCATTAAAAAATCCACACTGCTGCTAAAGCCACCATATAGTGCGTTCTACGCTTTCAAGATATATACAAAAATAAAAATTTGCAAAAAATATATATGCTATGTTTGATAATCCATAAATCATGTTTTTTTCCCGGGGAATAACATAAAAGATGACAAAGTTCTGTTCTCAGTAACCCCGAAATGAAGTGCTTTTTTGAATCTTTAAGAAGATATTGGGAAAACAGACAAAAGGTTTAAGTTTTACGTGGAGTATCCGTAATATCTCAAAAAAATTATATTAATTTTTCCCTGGCTGTAGCCAGAGCCTGAGCTTAGAATAAAATACTCGTAAAAATTAGGAAAAAATTTATGCTCGAGAAAATGATTCAAAAAATAATAAATGTGATAATCTTGTATATTTCATTAAAGTATTTTGCATATTTCTTTTATAAAGGATTTTAATTTAAATTTTTACTTGATAAATAAATTTTTTTATACGTCATGGGTATTTTAAGTACTTTTATGTTTATAATGAGTCCCAGAACATTAAAAAATATTCATTATTCCACGAGTTATTCACAAATGAACGAAACTTAACCATTTTTTTTTCAATATCTTTTTAAATAATTAACTCAACAATTTCATTTTCGAGCTTTAAGACGCATCACTAACAAAACATAAGTGGTCTCATATTTCTTGCCAGTATATGTAGGATAGTATTTATAAAAGGAAAAATTATTAATATCAAAAATCAAGAAACAATTGGAGTTTTAGCAAAATTTAGTTGTATTTGAAAAAATGTCGTTACCAGACAGACGTTATTCAATTACTTTTTTATGTATGTCGGGTATGGAATTTTTTAAATTATGATTTTATGAGTAAATAGATTTAAAATGCCCAAATCGCGGATTTTTAAATAAAATAGTAAACAAAATAATAAGGTCGTTGCATATATATACCATTAGGCCATTTCCCTTTCGGGGTAGGCGTGACACTACCCGATTCGGGTAGTGTTTCTAGGTTGTTAACTTGTAGTAAATAACTACAAGTGTGGGCTCACCACACCCACGATGTGCCAACAGCACTCAGTTTTCTCGAATGGTCACCCATCCAAGTGCTAACCGCCCCCAACGCTGCTTAACTTCAGTGATCTGACGAGAACTGGTTTTTTCAGCGTGGTATGGCTGTTGGCATGATTTACAACAGTTACATTTTTTAATAATAACTTACCTATTCTTTAGTTTGGTGAAAAAATGTAGTTTAAATACTTTATTTTGGAGGAAATTGAAAAATAAATTAGTAATATTTTAAATATTACAATGACCTTGAGTTGTTGAATCGCTTCTACTAATCAGAGAAGAAAAGCGAAAGTTGATTTTAATAGCCTTATAAGCTAACTTTCGAATCTCAAATTAAAAAAGTCGAAACAGTGACAGATTTTTTGGCGTGGCAATATACCAAGCAGTGACTGCATTTGCATATTTAGAAATTACAAGATTTTTGAATGAAAGAAAAAAATAAAGAATTTAAAAAAATTCGTTTCCTTATAGTCAAATTGGATATATATTTTTTTATTTTAATTTAAAACTGAAAAACAAATGAATTTTTTGCTACGACCTTTTTGTGGCTTATTGGTAAAATAACATAACAAAGGTACGTATATTACCTGCCGGATATAGTTTTTGAGGAGTGTCTTCACTGATTGTATAAAGTTTTACACAAATATGAGTAGTTTCAACAAAATGGGAGGGTTTGTTTAAAAAGAAATTGAAACATTTTAACTTTATTATTAAATAAAAATAATAAATTTTCAGATAATTGGCTCTTACAAATCTCTTGGAAATGTATACTAGCGTCTGAAATTATCTACAAGGCTAATGTTATTTATAAAAACGCGAACTTTAAGTGAAGGGGGCAAAATGTGGTTATTTAACAATGTTTAAAAATAAGTGAACACTCGCGAAATACAATAAGATTCTATTTATTAATGAAACACTTTGGAATTGACTGCACTGAGTTTGATACATAAAAACGTTAATATTAAATTATCCAGAGTCTAATTGTCTATTGTCTATATCATAAATGTTCTTTGGTGAAAAATGGATGTATAATTAAAATATAAAACGTAGAATAAAAAACACTGATAAAGCAGAAAATATAAAAGAACGACGCTCAAAAATAATGCTAACAATAGTAAGCAGGTAGATCAAAATTGTCAAACGATTGCGCGTGTTTCTTGTCTTAGGTCAAGAACTGAACTGAACTGCCTGCCCCCGCCTGTACCGAGGCCACCCAAGGTCCTTCTTATCCCTGTTTCATATCCTGGGACTTTTCCTATTTTTAGAATACAGAATCTAGCTTGGGTCCTGGCTCGGTCAGGCAGAGTTGTATTTCAAAAACTTTAAAACTTTCAAATAAGATATAACTTAGCGTCCGTAACAGCTAACGCGAGCGGTACTAAAAATCACTGATGTCTTTAAAACACGATAACTCTGTCGGAAGTGAAGTTAGACATTTAAAGAAAAACTATTAAAAAGCTTATGAAATTCTTCGTCAAATGGCCCCTAGCTAGGGGTTAACAACTTCTGAAGTCAGGTATACTCCATCGCTGAAGTCACTGAAATCACTTGAAGTCAGTGTACAGTCCATCGGTCGACTTGTGAACCCCTCGGTTTTTAAAAAAAAATTCAAGTAATTCTCGAATTTTGTACCTCGACTTCAGCTCGGGTTATGACCTAGGAAAGTTGTGGTAAAAATCTGAAATATACAGGAAGCAGTCTTTGAAATCTCATCTTTAGTTTCAGCTAATAAAAGTTCAAAATTTTTCACGGGCTTCCAAAATTTCACTAAAAAAATCCAAGCGTGTTAGCGTCCAGTTTCAGTCGGCGATCACACTCGACGCAGATACGCTTGAACATTTTTAGTCATATCTCGGGAATCCATGAAGATTTTTAAAAGTTTCATAGCGTAAATTAAAGATAATATCTTACAGATTGTGCACTGTAAATTTCATATTTTTGCTATAACTTTCCTAGTTCAGGACCCGAGTTGAAGACGAGTTGGAAAATTCGAGAAATTCTTCAATTGAAAAAAAAACTTCTCATGTGATATTTCATCTTCAAAAAGTCAGAACTACCTGTACTAGGGATCACTCGACAGGGAATTTCGTAAGCTTACAACCCGGGGTTAAAAAAATGTCTAGCTTTTCTTTGGAACTAGTTATCGTGTTTAAAAGTCATCAGTAATTTTTAGATTAGAAAAACTGGTTGCAGTTCCGAATAGCTGAATTCTCCGATTTTATTTAAACTCCGTATACTTATGTACTTTGACGCGCTGATTGAGAATATCATAGTGAAGATTTGCGACAAGGCGATTTTCATGGTGAAACTATAAAAAAACCATAAAAATCATGGCTTTTTGCGTTTATCTAAGCCAATACGCACAATATCGCCTAATATTTTAAACAAAAGTTGTAGATCTAGTCAAGTTACACATTTTTTGTTGTAAATATTTTTAGCTACGTGTGATAGTTTTCGCGAAAATTAGTGATACCTCTAACCGTCAGCTCTTTCTTTACTGTTCATTATCGTGGCGACAGACCCTAAGTGGCGACGAGGGACTGTAAGTAACGGCAGCAACCAACGTCTCCAACGTCTCGTGGGAGCGGACAGCACCCCTGTCACTTGTCACAGAAATAATGTTGATCAAACCCATACCCCTTTCCAACG
>CAKNYM010047724.1:72881-89804 GCA_932195095.1 Andricus curvator
CGTGGGGCGGTAATGCACCCCTGTGACTTGTCACAGAAATAATGTTGGTCAAACCCCTACCCCTTTCCAACATCTCGTGGGGGGTGGAAAGGCACCCCTGTTACTGGTCACAGAAATCATGTTGGTCAAACATCTACCCCTTTCCAACGTCTCGTGAGGGGCGGGAAGGCACCCCTGTGGCTGGTTACAGAAATAATGTTGGTCCAACCCCTACCCCTGTCCGACGTCATTTCAGATTCCAAAAGAGTCATCTTCTTCTTGTGTCTTGAGCAAAATCGTTCAGTTGGAATGTGTTCGTTTTGTCGCAACAACTGAAATGTTTTTTCTCTTTTTTTGAGAATCATACTCAAACTAAAAATATCATATGTTTCATCCATCTTGATTAGGACTCGGGAGAAGAAAACCTCGAAAATAATGAATATACGCAAGAAACACACGCCTGTAAGTACTATGAGCGCGGACGATAAAGAAAGACGTGTCGCTTATTGCAGTGAAATCTGTTACATTTCATCAGATGTATCACTAATTTTCTCGAAAACTATCACTCGTACGAAAAAAATGTATAATACAAAAAATATGCACCTCGATGAGATATATAACTTTAGTTTAGAAGATTTTGCGAAATTTCGCGTCTTGGCTTAGATAAACGAAAAAACCATGGTTTTTATGGTTTTTTCATGGTTTCACCATGAGAATCGCCTTTTCGCAAATTTTCACTACCATATTCGTAATCAGCGCGTCAAAATACATAAGTATACGGAGTTTGAAGAAAATCAGAGAACTCAGCTATTCGGGACTTTATCCAAAGATGGGACTTTGTGCTCTATAAGTAGGAGCAAAAGAAGAAAACGCATAAGATAGGAGAGGAGAGGATAAGAGAGGAGAGGGAGAAGGCTCGGTGCGTGTACGCACAATGTGTTATGTCGACGTACGAGGCCGTTTGTGTTCGGTGTTTCGCGAACAAATGGGAGAGCATCGCCCGGCGCGGCACCGAGTTGAGACGAGCTTGAGAGCATTGTTCTGTCCCCTACCGCTTACGATTCGTTTCGTTTCGTGCCGCCACATTTCATACCATAGGATGGCATGCCTTACCTTGCTTTACCCTTACCCTTTCCCTTGCCTTCGCCCACCGATTCTGGCCGCTTTAAACGCACCGGTTTGTGCTCAGGTGTGCTCCATTGTTGAAAATGTTGAACGCGCCACCGACGTCACGCTGCCCTCTTTATTATGAATTTCAGATCCTCCTGTCAAGAGCTAGCCTTCCTCCTCCTACTTCTCCTTCTCTCTAAACTCTGGACCAAATTACTTTTTTTTTATAAACGACCAATAATTTTCGCAGAAATATCCAATGTCCTCCTCTGATTTACGATAATTATTTATCCAAACGTTTATTTGAATATTTAATTTATGGGAATATTTATCTGAGTAGGGTCTTTCAAGACTTGGGATGTTAGAAAATCCCACTAAGAACATCTCACAGAAAACCATTAGTGCGAAATTTGTTGCATCTCATTTTTAACAATGAAAATTTTCATTATGCCTTAATTCGTCTATGTGACTCAATAATGTTGCAACTCAAAAATATAAGGAATTGGACGTACTTTTGAGGGTCGATGTGTCAAGGTGCTGCGAGGCAGATACTCGGCCATGTAAAATTAAGTGAAATTCTGAAATCAAAGTTGGCCAAGTGAATTTAAATTTCAGAAGAAAATTGAGAAAAATTTTTTGTAAACAAATTTAAAAAATTATAACAAGTTGACGGGATTGAATGTATTTCTCCGCTCAGAACTAATAAAGATACTTTCCTTGAGTAATTAACGTTCTACCTAATTATACAGTTTATCATTTTCTTGCGTTTAATTTTCCTTATGTTCCTTTCCTCCGCTTCTTTTTTCCTGAGTTCTTTTTCCCCGAATTTCTGCGTTCCCTTTTCATGCGTTCCTTTTTTCCTTTTTTACTGCGTTCCTTTTTTCCGCGTTCCTGCGTTTCTTTTTCCCTGCATAATTGCGCTCCTTTTTTCTTGCGTTCCTTCTTCGCTGCGTTTTTTCCCCTGGATTAATGCGTTTATTTTTTCCTACGTTAATGCGTTCCGTTTTTCCTGCGTTCTTTCTTTCCTGCGTTCCTATTGTCTTGCGTTCCTTTTTTCTTGCGTTCCTTCTTCCGCGTTCCTTTTTTCTGCGTTCCTCTTCCTTTTTCTCTTTTTTCCTACGCTTTTTTTTTTCTTGCGATCCTTCTATCCTACTGGGATTTCCCGGAGTGGTCCATTTCCACTCGTGAAGGTATACATTTCTACTTTTTTATAGTTTTACAGAGTTAAAATTTTACAGTTTTTACCTAATTAAACTCGCGATTAAACTCAAGTCTTCACAAAATCCATAGAGTTTTACATTTTACGGCTTTTAGAACAATGTAATTGAAATCGGTTAAGAATTATCCATAGTTCTGGCGAGAAAATATATTTCAGGTATTTTTTTTTGTTTTTGTTATTTGTATTTGCGGTGATTTGCTACCACAAATATTGATAATGGTGAGAGTTTTTAGTAGACTGATTTCATCTTGAGGAAAGTAATCTTGATTAAAGTGTGAGTCGCAATTAAAGAATTATTTTAATGCTAATTGGACAGAAATGGCCTATTAATAGCTGAAAGATTATTAAAAAAAGGATAATAATGAATGATTGTTGTTGTTAATTAAGTCCACTCACGCGCTACCATTTCCATTATCATTGCAAACGATCTTGGCACGTAGCGAACGCGGATAAATCTTCTCAGGCCGGCAACCGAACAACCTATAGCCTAACTTTCGACTTTTAACTTATGTTTGTGAAATTCTATACCGATGCGAGTTTCTTTCCGTGGGAATTTTCCAAAATGAAGTTAATGTAAATTTTATTCAATTTTTCTTTATACAATACTTTATTACATGAGGAGAAATGTATACAAAAATGTATTGCATCATACATTTGGGGCATTATTTCTTAACTGTACCCACTTAAAAAATGGGGATACTTTCGAAAAGTCCATGGAAGTAGATTGACTTTCACTTTTTGATCTCAAATTTTTTAAATGGAAAGGCCAAACTCTACTCCTAGCCCCAAAAAATTAAAAAAATGTGTCCTATGAAAAAAAGTCAAATTTATTTTTGATCTACCTTTTGGAAGGTGAAATATTTATTTTAAAAATGGTTACGACTAATGAAAAGAGTGTGAAAAAGACTTTAAAAATTATAGTACACAAAATTTTCGTTGTTGGTGTTAAAAGAGTTCAAAATCATCAAAGCAGATAGTATATTCTCAAGAACCACTCAACGCTAATTTTCATAAAGTAAACATACAAATCCCACTTTTTACCCTAAAAGCTCTTTAAGAAAAGCACTTAAGCTTTCTTTTGAGATAAAAAAAGAATATACCTTTTTAGAAGAAATTTCCCAAAAGGAACAATTGTTACGAGCAATGAAAAATCTAACGAAAATTAAAATTGAAAATCTATCGAAACTACAGTACAAAATATTTTGTTTATTAATATTAAAAGAGTTCAATACCGCCAAAGCAGATGAACTATCTTAAAAATTCCCTTAACGCTTATTTTCATAAGATAAAAATAAAATTTCCATTTTTAACCTGAAAGCTTTTAAAGGGAAAACCCTAAGCCTTCTTTTGAGATAAAAAATTAAAAACGTGCCTTTTTCCAAACAAGTCAAATTTGTTTTTGAGCTTTATTTTCAAAGGTAAAACATTCATTCATTCATTCAGAAAAAGATTATGTTAAATGAAATGGCGGTAAATATTTATCCAAATGATAAATTTTGTTCCTTCATATACTACTATTCAAGAGGACAACACTTTGCCCAAGTTTCACTTAGATCGCCAACTTTGATTTTTTGAGTGGTTTCACTTACATATTTACGTTTAGTGCATGAAGTTTTGTATGAATAGTTGTACGAAATAAACTTCTTCTTGAGTCAGAATTCGTCTTCATCCGAATTAAAATTAATTTGGATCATAATAACAAAAGAGGGAGCTGATATGAGGAGTAAGCAAACAAAACGTGATAAAGTCACTTTAGTTAATTTCTCATTATATAAGCATACATTATAGCTTACAATCCATTTATCAAAATAATAATTTGGAATAAACTATTAAAATAAGCCAGATTGTCAAATAAATGCAATGCAAAAAAAACCTTTTTAAATTTAATACTGCCTTTAAGCTCTTAACTAAGAAATGAAGATGGATTTATTCATTTTTGATTCAGTAAAGGCATATTTCACTAATAATGCATGTTATAATGATATAAATTCAAAATTTCTTATTTACATATCAAATTAAAAATTAATTTTGTACATGATTACTATATTTTTACTTGAAAAAATAAAATTGAAAAGTTTCTCAAAATTATATATTATGAGAGAAATATTGAAAAATATTGATGAATTTTAAACAGTGTTTACATGTTTAACAATTATGATTTATTTACTTGATGAATCTGTAGTCGGAAATTAATTTTTTTTTTAATTCATTTGATTTTATGAATAGACTCAGTCAGAAGAAAAAAATTGTATATGCCAACTTCAGTTTGATAACACTGTAGAAATTGTGGGTCTAGTGAAACTAAAAAAGTGTTATATGCGATATTTCTCATATACCCCCAAAATATGATTTTATGATCAAAAAAAGTTTTTTGATAGGAACATGTGTATGATATCTAATTCATTCCTCCGCCATTTTTCATTTAATTTCACTTTTTTTTCTGTTGAAAGTAGAAAAATACACCTTTTTAACCATAGATTTTCCACTTTACCAACAATTCAATGGCCTTTTTCAAAATCCAATAATTTTTTTGCTGTTGAATTGTCAATATATTGAAAGTACATTGGATTCCGTGTGTAATAAGCTTTTTTTCATCAGAATTGGTTAAAATTTGACTGAGTTATCGAATTTTAAGCTAATTTACCAAACAATAACCATTTTTCGTGTTAATTATTATTAAGTGATGTTACCAGGAAAGCTTATTGATACGAATTTCTCATTTGATATTCTTTTTAATGTTATAAAAAAGGAAATAAACATTACTGGTAATATAATTTCGGGAAAATTAGAAAAAAAAAGTTTCACCAAGTTTCATCAAAATCGCTGGAGCGCCCCCCCCCCCCTCAACTCTAATATTTAGGAAATGGATTGACTCAGTACTCAGTTCAAATAGTGAAAATTATGAAATCGTATCAAAAACGCTACAAATAGTGTTCGATTAGTCAGTCAAATTTCTACTAATTCTAATGAAAAAGATTATTTCCCGCGGAATTGAACGTACTTTTAATATATTAAACACAAATTATTGCATTTCAAAAAATGTCATTAAATTGTTGTTACAGTTTAAAACATTAGGAAAAATTATAAACTTCGAAATAGTTTCAATTACACAGGAAAAACTAATGTTTTAATTTTGTTTCGAATCATTTTCTTACGAACTCATTTTGACTTCAGCTACTGACAAACAAATGAATTGCTTTCAATGTTTTTATTGTTCAAAATAAACCAATTGTGGTTCAATTTTGTTTCAGTAGGTAAGGTTGCACGTTATTTCTTTGTTTTAAATAAAAAAATTGGAAATCGAATCAAAAATGGCGGAGTCATGAATTAATATATACATGCACCTACCAAAAAACAGTTTAATAACCATAAAATCAGATTTTTGGGGTTGTATAAGAAATTTCGCATATGATATTTTTTTTAGTTCTACTAGACCCACCATGTATACTATGTTTCGTAAAAAGTATAAGTTTTTTCTTGCAATACAGTGTAATCGAACTGATGATATTCCAAACATATAGAAACAATTATTATCTCAATTAAAAAAAAAAGTATTTATCACATTTTGTTCGCTTACTCCTGAAATAACTTTTAGATGAGAAAAATTGTGTTGGATGTGAATAAAAGTGTTTAAGGCAAAGGTTCACCGTCCTTTGCAACAGACACAAAAAGGCAGCCAATAAATATGCATAATTCGGAGTCGGGTGCAGTAAATAGTAGTCATAAGTTTCCAGGGTACAGGGAGTCCTTGCTGATGACCCCGGAATGGAGACAAAAATCGGGTAAATTATTTAGCGCCCCTGCGAGCCCCTTTGCAAGGCAAGGAGGCTGCTTGTTCCGGCGAGATTTATTTCGACTATCGTGATCTATAGGCCAAGTATATCCAATATTGTAATAGGGCTTTGCATACTTATATGCATACGTTATATGCGCGCGCGCATTCGAGTGAGCAGGTAAGCGTTCGTACTTACTCGATGTACACGCCAAGTATACACATGCTGATTCGCGAGTTTCTTTATGCATAGGTTTATATGTGTCTGAATGTGTGTATCATTGTCGAAGACTGTGTCTGCGATTGAAACACTACCCGGGCTATATCTCAACAGGTTTGCCGGGCGTTATGAGTACCTGCTCTACACGGCATTATGTTCCCGCGGTAGTACGTGAAAGAGAGAGAATGATAGAGAATGACGGAGAGAAATATAGTATCGCTCAGAATTATCAGTTTACCTTCTTTTCATCAGTTATATTTAGTTTTTTCGATCATTTTAATTAAGCAAGGGATAATACTGTTTTGATTCTCAAAGTGGGATTAATTAAAATACTACGCTGAGACCCAGGCTATATGATATATTTAAAACATTAGTCTGCTAAGTTGATTTACTTGCATTAAACTTATCATTAATGAATGGGTTCATCAACAACCAAGAGCAACAACTAATAACCATCCTTAACAACGGTCGATCCAAATGCCTAGTAACGGAAAAGACAAATTTATAGCATCGGTAAAGAACAATACTTAACAACGAACAAAAATAAACTATCATATTCTGATGAAAATCGATAGCAACAGTCGATGGAAATCGATAGCAACGGCTAACATGTCTAGCAATGAAAAAAGATCATTTTTAGCAGCTGATAATAACCTTCCACGATTGTAAACACGGTTTACAACAGTCAATAACAAACCCTATCCATATATATAACAAATCTTATCAATTTTCAATAACAACATCTACAAACGGAAAAAACTGTTCCTTGTGAGGACCAATAAAATAATTCTTCGCAACGGAAAATGACAATTCATAACAATGATAAAATAGAAATTCCTAGCAACGGAATGAAACAGCCGCTAGTACAAAATATGACAATACCTATCATTAGAAAATATCAAACCATAACATCGACCAATAAAAACCGACAGCAATAGCAAACAACCATCCTTAGCAGCTTTAAGAATATCGCCAGGTAATACTGTGATCTGATAAACACTTCATAATCAGAGGATGAAGCTGTTACAAAATGTCATGAGTGATATTCTTTTCATATCACATGTAACCGTTTATTTTGAGAAAATAGAAATCATATGTGATATTGCTGTCAGTAATAAGTTCTCCAATTATCAGATCACATCCATGTAAAGTGTTATGGCTGCTATGTTTATTTTCATTGACATAACGTCTTAAGCTTCTATGAAATATTTAGGGTTTCCAATTTAAAATTCTTAATTTTCTACTGTTGCCATTCACATTTACAGCTTCCCATTTTTATTTAAAAAAAAACCTGATAGCATAAAATGAAAAGATTGAATGTCCTTATTTCACTAGAAAATTGGAAGCGTTAAATCGAGCTGACTGATGTTTACTTTTTTAGTTATTCTAGGGTTATCTGTCAAACTCAGAATAATGTAACTTAAACTAGTTACTTGTTCCTTTTTGAATTATATCATTGTCAGAGGTTGTGTTACCTGGGTCAATTCCTATCAAAATAAATTAATAACATTAACGAAGATCAGCAACAGTCCTAACAAACTACCAATAACAACAACTAGCAACAGAATCAGCAACCTATATCAATGAAAACTAATGATCAATAACAATAATGATCAACACTAATCTGTGGCAACTCTCAATAATAACTCCCAATAACGGTCAATAACGATCGATAGAAATAAACAATAATCATTCTTAAGAAAGCAGTCAATAACAATCCCTACAGTAAAAAAATAGCAATCCATAGAAACTGCACTGAAAAAAAAACTTATTTGAATCAAAGGAAATTTCTTTGATTCAAAGAAATGGTAGAGCAGAATATGGCCGAAGAAATATTTCTTCAGATTAAAGAAATCTTTTGTTTGGGTCTGAGGAACGCCATGCTTAAGGCATAGAAATACTTACTCGACACTGTAAAATATGCGTTGAGTGAACTAGATTTGTTATTGACTGTAATAAATAAGTATTTGATATGATAGGTGAGTTCCGTAATGTAAAGAAGTATGGTGTTAAGTCCAAGAAGATAATTATTACATACAAATAAATGTAACTCGGACTGAGCAAAAGTTTCTTTTGAACCAAATATATGATTCTTTGATTCAAATAAGCGTATTTTTTGGTAAACTAAACATTTCTTTGCAACAAAGCAATTTTTTTCAACGGAAATAAATATTTATTTGTTTCTAAGATGCGGCATATTGTTTAAAAAAAAGACGTAACGACAGAGTTGAGAAAATTTTAATTGATTCAAAGAACAATTTACTCAAACAGAAAGTTCTCCTATTGTTTAAAAATGTTGAATAGTTAAAGTATGAAAATGAAGCAGTGCCATTCATTGAAAAAAATAGTCAATGCAATTATAATGATTATAATTTATAATAATATATTTATTTTCATTTTCGCGGAGTAGGAAAAAGAATTCCAAGCAAGACCAACTGACCAATGCTTAGGAAGACGGATAAACACCAATCACAACATTTTTCAGATTCTATCTACGGTGAAAATGTATGGCTAACTTAAAGACTGGAGAATCCATTTCTATTGTGAGACTATAAAATCTGCGCATCTGGCGGTATATGTCTGAACTACTCAGTACAAACAAGGAATTTTACCAAAATATTTTTTCGAACGAATGGTGTATGAAGTTATTTCAAAAATATATTTCTTCACTTGAAGGACATATTTATTGAACATAAATCGCTTCACTCTATTTATTAAAAGAAACATATCTTCCAAGTGAATAAATTATTACTTAAGTGAACAAATTACTTTATTCGACTAATGACACGTTCTATTAGAACGAAAGAAATATCGCTTTCACTTAATTAATATTGCTTTCATTTATGTCAATATTTCTTTGATTCAAAGAAACCAAAATATTTGTTTCACGCATCGATGAGTTACTTATTTCAAATGAAATATTTTTTAATTCAAAGGCTCAAAATTATTGAACTAAAAAAATATTTCTTTGGATGCGAAAGCAAGATTTAAGGAAACTAGGTTCTTAGTTTTAAAGATATCAATTCCTTGAGTTAATTATCTCATATTCTGAGGCCAAGAAATATTTCTTTATTTCAAAGAAATGGCGCCCAAAGAAGTGATTCCTTTGAATCAATGCACGAGTTTGTTGCTTTTAAACAATATTTAGTACAATTAATGGTATACAAGTAAACGGTTTTTTTGGCTCAAATGAATACAATCAAAGAAATGCATTTCTTTGGATCCAAAAATTTTTTTTCTCAGTGTGCCAATAACATCCGCTAGCAACGAATAATAAAACCCTTAATTAAAAAAAAACAGCCCTATGTAAAGATTAATACAATGGCTAGCAATGGTTAACACTTGAAAGTATTGAATGGGGAACTTAATGCCGGATTCACAAAAGTCAAACAATAATCTCACCGATTTCCGTTAAAATTACGAAATTTGTTACATATATAAAAAGGAAACAATCGGAGTTTATTTATAATAGCTTGTACCTTCTGGTTTCGGTTTCATTAAATTAATTCAAACTAGACATTTTTATGTGAAATTGACCAAGAAATCGAAATTTTGTGGTCCCATCACTTTCAATAAATTTTTCACGCTTTCAAAAAATTTTTTTTCATTTCCTCAAAAAAAAAAATTCAAAGTAGAATTTCTCAATGTTGCCCGATTCTATTTTTTTCGTGTATTTTTATTTTGTTTGATACTCTAAACAGTCATCCAAAAAATTTAAAACCCGTGGGCTTTTGCGTAATTTTTGGAAAACACATTAATTTTTTTTTAATTTTTTAGGAACAATATTTATTTTTTCTTGGTTGATTAAGGATTAATATTTAGTTTGTTAAGAAAAAAAGTTGTTTAAAATTAATGAGTGGCAACAAAATTATCAAACAAATTTAGTTATTTTTTAAGCTTATTAATGACTTAAAGCAAGTTAAATGTCACTTCAAATAACATCAATATCTTTTTCAAACTCTACAACAATAACATTAACAATAACAACATTTATTGACTGACATTTATATTTACTCTTATAGTAATTTTCGACGAATTCTTCGATTATTAAATGTTTTTCAAAGATATCTCAGTCATTAAATACCGAAGTGCAATTTGGTAAAGTTTCCAAATTTGTTAAGGTTTTGTTTAGACAGTATAAATAAAAATGTACGCCAAATGCCTTTTCATCCACGTGTTCCAGTAATAATATTCAAGAAGAGAGTTGAGTATTTTAGAGTTAAGGATTTTAAAAATCACTTCTTTCAGGTGAAAACTCGAAAAGAGCTATTTAAACTATTCAAAAAACGCCCTAAACTTTTTAATCGGTTGAAAAGAGAGTTTTTTTTTAAATGCTTGAAATTTTTCAATAATAGAATCAGAAATATCCTTAAAAAACTCATTTTCTCCTCATTTTTGAATATGTTGACCTATTATATATACACATTTTGTAAAGAGTTTCGAAATTCTTATAAATCGTCATGGCTGTATGCCATGTCATCCGGTCCATAGGTAGAAGTTATTTTTTTCAAAATGCATACCCATCACGAATACATTCCTTGATTTCTTAGTTTTATATTTCCATCCTTTTAGGGTTAGACTCAATGAAAAAAATATTTTGAGCGGTTTGAAAAATTGGTTGATTTAGAAAATATTATTGTCTAGTCTAAAATTGGAAACTTTTTGGCAATGACCCATATAGATAGTAAAAATGTAAATGTGATTCAAGAAATAAAATATTACTTGAAGAGACATTTTACTCGATTCAAGTCATTAGTAAGCTTATAAAATAAATAAATGTGATTTATAATTTTGTTAAGACTTATGAATTTTTAAAAACTTCTTTTATAGTTAAACTAAATATTAATCCTCAATTAAAACATAAATAATTTTTTGTAAATAGAACTCTTCAGAGTAACAAAAAACGCACTAATTTCGAGTTTGAAACATATTCTAAAAACATCTAAAATGAGCTTGAAGGTCAATTTGATATAACAATGTATGTTCTCAATTAATGTAATGAAAACCAAGCCTTATGGTACAACTTACTATAAAAGCCTTCCATTTTTCTTTGCAGAAAATATTTAAAATCATACAAAATTCAAACAGCGATAACTCTTCAAAAACTAAAAATTTAGTCAAAATGTAATGTTATTCAATTTCGATATCATCACATTAAATAGTAGTTTATCAATGCTTTTCCAAGTTTGCATTCTTATAATTACAAAGGAAGTCCATGAAGTGTTTGAATAAAGTGTGAAAGGAAAGGTGATAAAATCTTTTACAAATTACAGGATCAAACATAAAAATGCCTTTTAATTTGTATATTAATGAACGATAAAGCGATTGGTTTTGCGAAAATGTTCATGAATTGCCGAAGAGCTTGAACAAAATCGTAAGTGTCATCACGAACCTAATCCTGTATCATTTCTGAAAATTACAAACATCCCTTCTCCTAAATTAAATCTGAATTTTTCCACCCAACCAAAAAACTTGTTCTCAGTAATCTCCCTATCTGCGACTCGCATCGGATCTTGAATTTGAATCTTCATTTGCAATCATCTCCCGGGACTCATTTCTTCGTTCTTCGTACTTGGAGTGCGTAAGTATAAAATCTAACGAACGCAGCAGCATTCCCAAAGCTAGGGTCCGTACATTTATACATTACCTGGCGAATGCATGCAGCCAGGTACATTTAGCTTTAGTTAACGTAAACGATGATTGTCTCGGCTCCGCAACTTTGCACGCATGACGTTTCCGCAGTACTTAGGGATCGAAGGTCGCGATCTGCCGTTTTGTACGCGGACTCTTGAAGTCATTCCACCACTGGGAAAGCAACGCATAGAAGATACATGAAGAGATAAGGGTTACCAATACACCTGCCCCTCACTGGAGCCGCCTCATGCGCGATAATATGCGATTCCGATCCGGCGACTGCGGTCAGTATCTTTCCCCCTTCTTCTCTTTTTCATTTTCTTCTCTTCTTCCATACCACCATGTATCATCTACTCCTGTCTCTTTTTCTCTCTGCCCGTATAATCCAACTCGCAATTTTCAGTCCATTTACTTTTCATACTAAAAAAGAAAGATCACTTTGATCCGCAAAAATTCATTATCATCTGCATTGAAAGGCCTGTGACAAAAATGAAATGGTATAGATAACGACCATTATGACACGTTTCCCCTAGAGTTAAAAAAGCTCTGCAACAACAATGAATTTTGTTTTTTCTGTATCTAGAAGTAGCTAATATTTATTGGTGATTGCACTGGGTATAGAGCGAATTACATTTGAACAATGGGAATTCATCCTATAGAGAAGGAAACACAACAACACGTAGCTACGTACGAGAATAACCCCTAGCAATGCAAAATAACAATTTAGAGCAAGAATCATAACTCTCAGTACCAGTCAATAAATGTCCTAAATAGTAGTTATTAACAACCGACAGGAATATCCAATAGAAATCCTTAGTAGCAGTCAATAATAACTCCTAGACAGTAATGTCCCCCAGTAATGGAAAATAAAACCTTCTAACAACGTTTAATATAATATCGAATAACGATAAAGACAATCCCTAACAATTAAAAATAACAACTCTTAGAAACAAGAAATGTCAACACATATCAATGAAACATATCAAACCGTAGCAGCAGTTAATAAAATCCGACAGCAAAAGCCAATAACAATACTTAACAACGGAAAATTACATTTCTTAGGAATGATTAATACAACCTGTACGAGTATTCAATAAACAAAACACCTATGTACGGTCAATTATAGCCCTTGAGATATAGGGTCAATAACAAACTTAGAATCGAAAAATAATAATTAACAATTAATAAAAATATAAAAGTACAAGAAAAACATTATTAATAATTAACTACGTAAAATAAGCAATAGATGATATTTACCTTGGCAGCGGTATTCCCAAATAATAACAATATTTAACAACCATCCCTATCAGTGGTGAATACCAACTTCTATCAATGGAAAGTGAAAATCCTTAGCAATTCTCAATAAGAGTTACCAACAACGCTCAATGACAACTTCAGGAATTATCAATAACAACCCTTCCAACCAATAATACAACCAATAACAACGGAAAATAACAACCTCAGAAAAATATTCATAAAACAACGGAACATAATCACCACCTGCTTTCAGATACGATTGATTCATCCCCTAAAATTATGAATACAGCCCCTAACAGAGAAAAATAAAAACCCACAAAAATATCGAATAACCATTCTTTGCAAATCTAAACAACAACCCCTATATAGGGCACTATTTTTCAACTGTACCCACACTTACAAAAATAGTGAAACTTGGGGAAAGTGTTATGCTATTGGATAGTAGTAGCTTATGGGGAAAAACTTTGTCATTTGAATACATATTCACCGAGGGAGATGGGTTGAAATTGTTCCCGTCGTCCTCGAAAAATGAACGAAACCCGGAATGATCCCTGTATAAGCGAAAACGTTTACGGTTTGCACGGGAATCACTCCAGTGAGCCGCGGGAATGCTCAAATACGAATGACTCCCGGGCTAAGCGAGAGAGGTCACCGTGCTATTGGTAGAGATTCCCGACGCGAACCGGAATGATTCCTGTCACACAAGACCATTCCGGTTCGCATTATAGATCAGCTGATTGCTGTCATTAAGAGATGGTGATATGTGCTCTATGGTTTTTAATAATAAAGTGGTGAAGAACGACGGAACAATATAAAAAATTTCCTGTTTCCAACTTTGGACAAATGTAAATGACTTTTTGAACAATTTGTTGGCTCTATAAAAATTTACGGTAAGTAATCGTGAGTAAGATAGAACCCAAGACAACAACCTTTATCCTTCATAAGAAAAAAAAACGTCGATCTTAAGTATAAATGTTATTATTAAATGAAATATAGTATTCTCTGATGGAACAATGCAAAAAATCGGACGCAACCTTCTTCAAAATTGATGTAAAATTTTTTGTTACCGGTAAAAAGAAATATTAAATATTCGAGGCGCGAAACAGCTATTTCCTGCAAGACAGGAATCATTCCGGTTCGCGTCGGGAATCTACCAAATAGCATGGTGCCCTCTCTCGCTTAGCCGGGGACTCATTCGTATTTGAGCGTTCCCGCGCCAAGCCGGAGTGATTCCCGTGCAAACCGTAATCGCTCTTGTTGATACAGGGATCATTCCGGTTTTCGTTCATTTTTTGAGGCCGACGGGAACCATTCCGGCGCAAAACTTGAGGAGTACCCGGCCAGTTTTCTCCGTGTAGTACGGTTTCGATAGGGGTTTTCACTCTCTTTTTATTGGTCCTAACCATTTTTTGAAAAAATATACGATTCACCTTCAAATACGAAGGTCAAAAATAAATTTGGCAATTTTTGATAAAAGACACATTTTTTATCTCAAAAGAAAGCTTATGTTTTGAAAGCGTTAAAAGCTTTAACTTCAAAAAGTAGGATTTTTATTGTTTATAAAAATGACACTTGCATAAGCGCGCTGATGTTCTAAACATTTACTTTAACCAATAAAAAATTACATTTTACTGTTTAATCTCCAGTTTCTTACAGGAAAAATCCTGTTTTCCATTTTCCCAAAATCCTGAAAATTCAATTTTCTTCATCGCTATTAAAAGAGTTATAAATCGCTAAAAACAGATGTTATATTTTCAAAAACCACTCATCACTTATATTTATAAATAAAAAATAAAAATCCCACTTTTAATCTCAAGGGTTTTAAAGGAAAAACCTTAAGGTTTCTTTTAAGATAAAAATGTGCCTTTTTCCAAAAATGTCGAATATTTTTTTACCTTTTTTTTGAAGGTGAAATATTTTTTGCAATAAATGGTTATGAATAATGCAATGGGCGTGAAAAAGCCTATCAAAACAGGACTGGTCCCCATTACTACTATCTAATGGTAAAACACTTTGTCCAAGTTTGACTTAGATCGGGCAACTTTGATTTTGTGAGTACGTATATTATATATTTGAAATACGTATAAAAAAGTTATTTCAACCAAATTGTAAAAGAACCCACAAAGGAAACACCCATATTTGAATGTTTACGGGAAATATGGTTTAAAGCTGTAAAAATTGTGTAGGTATGTCGACGATTCTGTAAGTTAATATTCAGATGAGATTATTTCTAGATAAGAGATCGATGAGGCAAGATAAAGTCAAAACAAGTTGCTAAATGGTTGTCCACCAAGTGATTGATGTTCGATTAACCGCTTCGTCTTTCCAAAAATTAACCATTCAAGAAACGCACCTTTTTTCACGTGATTTATGTTTAATAGGATCAATTAGTTTTCCTTTTTTTTGGTTCGACCTCGTAAAAGATGCACTTCCTGTCAGATCACGGATATTTTCTTGATATAGTAGATGCGATAAGAGTAATTAATACGTAGACTTCATTTCAATGCAGCAGTAGTCATTTTGCAGTAACTATCAATGATCTTTCAAAGTTTCCATGTTCCCCATTCGGTGTGATACGATTCTCTATGGATTTTTTAAACACAATTGATTAACAACTTTAAAAACAACATTTTATAAAGGAACGGTTTTTAGGATACTTCAGTCTTCAGAGACTCCACAATTCTTGAGACTACTTCAGAATTTTTCAGACTATTTCAGAATATTTTACCGTATAGTAGTACGAGGACGACTGCTTTTTGACATTCTCTAAAGTACAATGACGCCGAAAATTACATATCTATATTAGGGATGGTCGATATATCGATCTAATTATTTATAAATCAATTATTTCGGGCAAACTAATCGATTTTTTAATCGATTAATCCGATGACTTTTCAATTCCTTTTTTAGTTCCGATGGATTTTAAGGGACTTCTAAAGATTGCAAAGTTTCCTCGATCCTAGGTTTTTACGGAATTTCAAGCGATTTTTAGAAACTTGAAGGGATTTTAAGAAAGTTTGAAGGATTTTAAGAGATTTCAAGGCAATTTTAAAGATTCAAAGATATCCCCAATGGTTTGGTAAGCTTTCCACTGATTTCAAAGGATTTTGAAATATCTTATAAGCTGAAAAAGAAATTATGAAATTAATGTGAACAGGTAAGTGAATGACATAAAATTTCCGAGCTTAAAAAATCCCGGAAGTGGGAAAATACTAAAAAAAAATTACTGAAACAGAAATTTCACGAAAAAATAAAAATTCCCGAAAGAAAATAAGACTACTGAAAATGTTTATTCCTGAAATGTAAAATTCCCGAAAATTTTGAACCCGAATTTATAAATTGCCGAAATTACCAAATTCTCGAAAGTAGTAAATAGCTGAATTTTCAAATTCCCGAAAATAGTAAATTGTCCAATTTTCAAATTCCCAAAACTTTAAATTACCGCCAATTAGTAAATTGCGGAAATTTCACTTTGCGGAGAATTTCTGTTTCGATAATTACACAGGCCCACAAAAAAAGTGGGTCGTGCGAGAGATCAGAGTATGCTACCTATACGTATTTTGGGTCGCTGAACACGAATCTGACATCAGTTTTTCCCCAGCACGTCAGGATTTTCCCCTAGATGCGGAAAATTCCCTAGTAAATCAACTTTTCCGGGTATAAATTACCCTTGGTATTAAAATCATCTGGAAACAGATCAGGCATGATATTTTTACGTATTATGGGGCGCTG